>JAHDVE020009918.1:0-57954 GCA_022606495.2 Halesus radiatus | reverse complement strand
AAAATCACAAAAATCCTCTCAAACAAGTAAACTATCCTTTTAAATAAATACATTATTTTTAAAATAACGCCGCGTTTTTTCCCATAACGTCACAACGACTAACTTGCATAGTAACATAATATTTCTTCTCCGAAATTCGCCCGCCCGAAAAAGCAATTAGCCGTGCGCCGAGCGAAATTCCAGGAAATTTCAACCTGTAAAGTCAATTAGTCACCGTCCTTCACTACTAATTACACCAAATTCACTTTCGCAAACCAGTTTAAATATATTATTATATTATTTTAAATAAAATCAAATTATGTCTACCGTCTATTCTCAACGCTCTGTAGGAGTGTACGAGGACAATATAAGAGACTTCATCTCGAACAGAATCGGTCGCGCCCTAACTTTAGATGAGAAAGATCATCTTACGCAATTAACTTTTAACAAATTCTTGGTGGAGACTGATACAGTCTCCCCAAG
This sequence comes from Halesus radiatus, assembly GCA_022606495.2. Taxonomy (NCBI): domain Eukaryota; kingdom Metazoa; phylum Arthropoda; class Insecta; order Trichoptera; family Limnephilidae; genus Halesus; species Halesus radiatus. Next base: position 57,492 of record JAHDVE020009918.1, on the reverse strand, counting down.
ATTATCGTCCCCTCAAACTCCATCAGCAGAGATGGAGATTTCTTACTACTCTGACGATTCCAGTGCTGGATTTGAAACAGTTAGGAGAAAGAGAACCCGTGTGTTCTCAAACGGTTCGCAAGAAGGGCTCACCCCCGTAAACTCCCCTCGCGCCTCGCCGCTTCTAAAAAAAGTCGACAGACGTTCCCGCTCACCGTCTCCTTTAGCGTCGACTTCCACAAACAAATTCGCCGTACTGCGATCTAACTCGCCATCTTCCGCCCAAGCAGTCGAGCCTTCCGCTCTCAACGAGGAAGCGCCGCGTAAGTTCGCGCGTATCCCACCTATTGTTCTGCATAAAAAAGCAGAAACCAGGGCCCTTCTCCGGTCACTAGAAGATAAAGGCATCGATTTCTTTGCCAAGAACATGGGCAATGGCCTACACATAATAACTAAAACCCCACGCGACCACCACGCTATCACGAGAAATCTTCTGGCAAGGAATACTGAATTCCACACATTTAGGCTCCCTGAAGACAAACCCTTGAGGGTTGTCTTGAGAGGCATTCCGGAGGACATCTCCCCCGATGAAATTAAGGAGGAACTGACCAAATCCTACCCCGTTTTATCCGTTCACCGAATGAAAGAGGGAAGGTCTAAAAAACCTATACCTCTAGTTCTCGTCACATTGACGAAAAACGACGATGCGAAAAAAATTTTTAATGAGTTAAATTCAATATTTCGTCTGAGGATTCAAGTGGAATCCCTGCGTAACAAAGCCCGCGTAGGACAGTGCTTCCGTTGCCAGGCGCATGGACACTCGGCAACGTGCTGTCATGGCACAGAACGTTGCGTGAAATGTGCCGGACCACATCGTTCTTCGTTATGCACGAAGAACAAAGACACACCGGCGAAGTGTGCCTTATGCGAAGGGGCCCATACGGCCAACTACGGAGGGTGCCCAGCAAGGCCCAAAAACCTGAATTTTAACAGAAACCGCAACGCTAACTACGGTAGAAATTACCAGTATAATAAACAGGCGTACCGTCAAAACGCCTATCAAAACAGAGAAAAAATAAACCACTCAAATCACCTAAATATGAATAATTCAAGGCCGGCTCCAACCGCGGCCTCAACAGCGGACTTCCCACCCCTTCCCACCCCCTCCGTCCCCACCCCTACTATTCCTCCCCCCTCCTCAAGCCGCAGGTGGCCCGAGCCACATTTTTACAACCCCCGTGCCTCCCATCAGGAAAAACGAGCGTACAATAAACCTGTCGCCAGCCAACAAGGCAGGCTGGTCAGACAGCCGGAAGCCCCCCAAGTACCGCAAGGCAACCCTTTGCCGAATTCACCCCCGCCTTCTGCGGACCCCGTCCATATCCAGGCACTCATAGAGCAAGCCACTGCACTGCAATTTACGATACAAAATGCCGCCAAGGAGCTGGCAAAAATTCAAGCCTTTTTAAGAACTCAAAATGTCTAGACATGTGAACAAAATTGTTAACCTACAGACGGCCTATTGGAACGCCAATGGCTCTGTCATCTCACACAAGGAGGAATTAATTAATTTCCTCCATGATTTCAAAATTGACGTGTTTTTAATTAACGAGACGTGGCTGAAGCCCTCACGCAACTTCATAATACCCAATTACATCACGTACCGTGACGACAGACTCACAAATAAAGGTGGCGGAACCGCTATCTTGGTTAAAAACAACGTTGATCACAATCTAGCACATTCATTCTCAAACGTAAACATTGAATCCACCGCAGTAAAAATAAATACCGCTTCAGGACCACTAAAACTCATTTCAGTATATGTAGCCCCTAAATGTCAACTGATTCCGTCAGAATTAGACAGCCTCCTTGACGAACAAGTCCCCACTATAATAGCTGGGGATCTTAACGCCAAACACGTTTCATGGAATAGCAACAGGAATAACTCGAAAGGGAACATACTCGCAAAATACGCGAGTACTAATACCATAACAGTTGAGGGCCCGTCCCAACCCACGATTCATCATGGCGCCGCTTGGCCAGACGTAATTGACATAATAATTTTAAAGGACACTAGCCATCTGCACTCCCTCAGAGTAATCAACGAATTAACCTCAGACCACGATCCAGTCCTGCTCACTTTAACAGGAGGCTCTAACCCTTTGGTCCCTGATAAACCTCAAATAAAAAAAATAAATTGGAATAAACTAAACGAACTTTTATCTAAAAACATAACAATCACTACTTCAATTCCCGACGAAGTCACCTTAAATGCTGCCACTTCCAACTTAATTCAGTCAATAAAATCATGTATGAATGAGGCGTCAATTGAAATTCCGTCAGATAAAACTAACGACACCGCTCGCCACGGAATACCCGAAGAGGTTAAAAACCTTATTAGGGAAAAAAATCTTGTAAGGAAAGAATGGCAAAAATCTTACAATCCGGTAGTCAAAAGACATTTAAACAAATTAAATAAAGAAGTGCGAGTTGCCCTCAACGAATTTAGAAACGATCGTTGGCACGATTTCATCTCTACTTTAGAAGATGACAGAGCAGCTTTCTGGAAGCTCTCCAAAGCGCTCAGACGTCCTAAAACTAAAATCTCTCCTCTTCAAGGCCTAAACGGTAAAGTTTACTCAGACTCAGACAAGGCCGAAGCCTTTGCGGATAGCTTAGAAGCTCAATTTACACCGAACACGGACCATGACAACCCAGCCTTCATATCAAAGGTGGATTCAAAAGTAGAATCAACTTTAAATGCAGAACCTGAGCCGGATGAGCCCCCTATCAGATGCACAAACCCTAAAGAAATTTTAAACATAATTAAAAAACTTAAAAAAAAGAAATCAGCAGGTCCTGACGCAATCTCAAATAAAAATTTTAAATATCTCCCAAAGAAAGGCATCTGCGCCATCACAGCAATCTGCAACGCAGCACTTCGCCTACGCTACTTTCCAAAGGATTTAAACAAGCTGATGTAATTCTAATTCCTAAACCAGGCAAGGACCCATTATTAACGGAGAATCACCGCCCTATTAGTCTCCTTCCATGCCTAGGTAAAATCCTGGAAAAAAAGAATACTAACCAGATTAAACTCTTTCACTCAGGACTATAGAATCTTGCCAGACTTTCAACATGGTTTTCGAGGAGGTCATTCCACCTCACACCAACTCCTGCGTGTTGTGGAACACATCACGGAGGGTTTCAATACAAAGAAACACACAGTCATTCTCTCTCTCGACGTAAGCAAAGCTTTCGATAAAGTCTGGCACAACGGCCTCATCTATAAAATGATCCACTTTGGATACCCAGTAAGACTTATTCAATTAATAAATAGTTATTTAAGAGGTCGTTCCTTTAAAGTAAAAATTAACAACATTTTTTCAACATCAAGACCCTTATCAGCCGGGGTTCCTCAAGGCAGTCAACTCTCACCCTCTCTGTATAACATTTACTGTAGTGACATACCGAAACCTCGAGATCACAACGTTAAAATCACCCAATTTGCGGATGACACTAACATCATGTCAAGTTCAACGGACGAGGCCACTGCTACACGCCGAGTTCAGATTCAAACCACTCGAACAGAAAAGTGGTGTAAAAAATGGCGTATATCAATAAATCCATCCAAAAGTGTCGCGACCGTTTTCACAAAGAAAAGTCCGCGACGGCCTCCACCCATTAAACTGTTTGGGGCCAATGTACCATGGGAAAAATCAATGAAATACCTAGGGATAACTTTAGACTCTAAATTGACTTGGGGTAAACACATAAGTAATAAAATCAAATCAGCAAATAAATGTCTATCCGCACTTTACCCAATGATGGGCAAAAAGAGCCGTCTTTCTATTGATAATAAATTACTTTTATATAAAACGACCATCAGGTCTGCCTTCAGCTACGCTTGCCCCACTTGGGGTTACGCTGCTCCGGTTCACATTAAAAAATTGCAAAAGTTTCAAAATAAAGTCATTAGACTCGCACTTAATGCGCCTAAATGGAGCCGAATCTCAACGCTTCACAAAGATGCCAACATTCCGTTGATCAAAGATTTCATTGTCACACAGGCAACTAAGTTCTACGCCAGTCTAGCTGGCCACTCTAATCCAACCATAAATAAGCTCGCCACGTACAGCGCGAATGATAACTTCAAATATAAGAAACCAAAAAATGTCCTCCGAGAGGATACAACCCTGCGTCCGGATGCAGTATAATTTTAATTCAACATTTCACATCACTAAATCCAAAAATTAAAATCATGCAAAGTAATCTATAGATAATCCTTTCTTAAATATGCTAGAGTCAGTAAACTTATAGTTTAGGAACTCTGTACACACTTCAATCCAAAGTTCCAAAAACTAAAATGCAGAGTATTCTCACGGATTCAACACGCCTTCTACCTACTTCGCCTGCATCTTCACCCGGCCTGAAAACCGACCGTGACTTTCTCTTCGCCCTCACCACCTCCTTGCAAGAAATCGTTTGCCTTTTTCAAGGCATTTCCCCCTTTCCTTCCTACCCTGCTCTGAAGCGTCGAAGTGGCCAGTCTGATCTTCTTCTTCTAAAAACGTGCGGCAAGAGTTTACAGATCTTGTCCCGTACACTAAATGAAACATGAAACCGGATAAAAGGACAGAAACTAAAAATTCAGTCGCATCTGGGACTCGAACCCAGGTCCTCTGCCTATCCGGGACAACGCTCAACCGACTCAGCTAATGAGACAAGTTCAATTTGTGTCATCTTCATCGATATCATATCTCAAATTCAAGATTTGTGAATATTATCTTCCATTTTTTTTTTAATCTCATATTATTGGCAGCTACTTTTATGATGTTTACAAAGTTCTACCTGAACTCAATTGCAAAATTAAACAGTGTCTCGGATTTACATCCGACTTTTTATTTATATGAGACATCTATTGACTTTTTTATAAAAGTCTAAAGAATTCAATTACGATGAGGTTTTTAAATCTCAATAAAAATAATTAATAATTTAAAAAAAAAAAAAAAATTTATTAAATATGTTGGTATATTCTCTCTTGGTTGTTTCAAAGATTGATTATTTAGTGAGCTATTTAATCAATCTTCATTGCATAGTATTTTAAAATATCTTTGTAAGTAGGTGGCATATTTTATTGGGATATTAAGGGTGTAATTTGTTAAAGATCTTGTTAAAATAATCGATTCGAATTATAGGGGAATATGAATAAGATATGCACAAAGCATTTGGGTTTTCAATATAAATCTTTCAATACAATGTTATTGTTATTAAATAAATTATAAAGATTTTGTTTTTGGTCGATTCCTATTAAATTCGTGAACAAAAAAATATATAAAATTCTCGAACAACGCTAAATTTTCCTAAAAAAATTTCATTTCCATCAAACGTTAGTATTATTTTTTTACGTTTTCCATTCATTAATAAATTATTGAGAGATTGATTGTTTTTTGCAATATTATTTTTGGTAGGTGTGTAGAGGATCATAGCGAGGAAATAAATAATATTTCTCTGAACAAAACAACAAGGGACAAAGATTTTCTTGTGCGACTGCCTACAATAGTTCCATAAAACAGAAATTGTGTGAGTCGAGGGACAACCTTGAAGTTGGATTAAACAATAGTAAAATTATATCATGCGATTATTTCAGCCACATACTTGGGGAGCCCACACCGCTTCACGTGTCGACTCTCCGTACTACCGATCATTCCTGTTGTTTATGTGTGTGATGTGTATTCCCCAGCAAACACGAGTTACACGAATAATTTATGTAAATACACGCCTGGGAAAACATTTAAAGAACTACAAAATAAAATAAATACAAAGCTTTATTTATCTGCAGCAATGCCAAAACTGTTAAACAATGTGAAATAAAACAACGAATTCACTGCTTAGGCGTAAAGTACAATCTACTTCCTATCTCATTCCACCTTTCACAACCATCCCTTCCTGGGTGATGCGAAGTGTGGGGAGTACACGGGCAGGAAGAAGGTGGTGGACTGGGCAGGGAGGGAGCGCCGGGCGGGGAAGGGTGGTTATGGGGGGTGAGATGGGGTGGAGGAAGGTCGCACGAGTCCTGCCACCCGCCATTCAGGCCGCCCACCGCCATTGAACTTGCTTGCCTACCCTAAGGATATTTCCGTTCATTTCCATTAGTTACATAACAAGAAGCAGAAGGATTGTGTTGTTTTAGTGAAATCGTATTGTTCGCTATTTTGATAGTATTCTAGCTTTACTAGCGTTTACATTTAAAGTTCAAACTAGTACTCGGGTTTGAACTTCTAGTTGTCAAATTAATGCACGTGGTTGTTTGTCACATTACACACTTCGTTGATTTTGCTTAAAACTCCAACAAGAAGCAAAGCTAGCAGTCCACAATGGAGTGCTGATACCAAGCCTCATATATAAAGCATGGAACTGGCAGAAGAAGGTAGAAGTAGACCGAATGCTGTAGAAATGAGATCTCTGAGGCAAATGTGTGGAAAAACCATATAATAATATTGAGATTCGCAAAGAATGCAAGACTAATGTAAGGGTAATAGGTAAGATTAAGAAAGGGACGCTTTGATAGTTTGAGGATGTATAGCGAATGAAAGAAGAAAGGAGTGGAAGGAGAATATATATAAAGCTAATGAGAGTGGAAGAAGAAGCAGGACACGTTTAAGCGAATAAAATACACGAGTCGGGCCATATCAGAAGTTAGAATAATAGTAGAGAATGTACGAAACGATGTATGAATGAGAATTAAGCAAGACGTATATTCCAAAATCGAGTTGCTATGGTTATTTTGTTATTTGTACTCTATGGAGACGTACATATTCTACTTTTGTTCATTAAATAAATCCAGCTTCCCTTTGTTGAATGCACTACTTCTTTTTATCCATGTTATATTTCCTATCTGAGGAGGTTAACTTGTTGACTATCATAAAGCGATCTTCACAGGGCAGCTTTCAGACTGCATAACAGAGCAGATCTATCGGCTTCGGATCGGACGAGGTCGTTTCGAGGGGTTGATAGTTGGAACCACAGAACTGACCACCTACTAAAGTTAAATTTGGTCGACATTCTATAGAGAAAATACGATTCCTCACCCCGCGTATGCCTAAAAACACCAATGATTGATTTTACACATCCCAGTTCGAGTAGATAATTGTTATAATATTCTGATCTTTATTAAATTCAATGATTTTAAAGGCCCGAATGATTTCACTTCCTTTTTTATAAGTTTAATAAAAATTGCATACCGCTACGTTGAGTTTTACTGTTAAATTATGTGTACGGAAGTATTTGTTACACAAAAAGGATTATTATTATTTATCACTAGATTATCACTATTATCATTAATTAGTAAATCACTGTATTTTAATATTATTATTTAATAGGAAATCACTAGATTATTACTATTATCATTTATTAGTAAATCACTGTATATTAATATTATTATTTATTTGTAAATCAATATATTAATACTAATATTATTTATCAATTAATCACTGAAGTCATGTTATTTCGTGGAAATTCAACGTTTCGTCAAAATTTCAAAGTTTATATTCAAGTTCTGTTATTATTACACTATAAACCAGTTTTTTAGCTGCGCCTGAATGATAACAGAACTTACACAGAACTTGAATATTAACTTTGAAATGTTGATGAATCCTTCAGGTTTCTCGAAACAACCCTCACTAGGTTCTCGTTTAGAAATATTATTTCTAAAACGTGAATTGTTTATCTTCAATTACAAAGAAAACGTACCGGATAAATGGATTTGATTTTTTGTTAATTAAAAAATAACATGTTTTTGAATAATAAAATAATATATTATTTTTCACGTAGACAACGTGAGTATTTGAACAGACCGAGAGCTATGGGGGCCTTGACCTTGGTGAAAGGGCGCGGGGTAGGGTAGAGGTGAGGTGGTGGAGTATCCAGGGGTCGGAAAGGTCGGGCTTACTCAGGAATTCCCGCTAGCTCCCTTAAGGAATGGTTGAGGTGGGGTGAGTGATTACGGGGAAGGGAGTCGAGTTATTCGCCCTAAATAGCTGACGGCCTGTGCCGCGGAGCACGGGAAGGGTCCCAGTAATGACGGTTTGATTGTTTCACTTTGCAAGTCCATTTTGTTGTCGATTATACCATGAGTTAACTGTGTTCGATGCTAATAATATGCCGACCTTTATTACGATTCTAGGAAGTTCATATTGTGTATTTAGTTTTGGGCGAGCTTATGTTTAATTACATAGCTTACCTGTAATAAATATTACTTGGGATTGAAATTAATTTTACACATGCTAGGCATCACACGACGTGTACTGAGAAGGAAACACCAGCTAAGGGAGCGAGGGAACTAAATGACATAATTGAAGACGCCAAACATTTAACGGACAATGGAACAGGACACATGGCATGGAGGATGGAAAATAGATGGATATTTCTCGTCGTTCGGTAACATCAACCGAACCCGCTAAAACCCGCTGGAGAACTAGATGTTTCTACACAAAGGCAAAGATATTTTATTTTTCAGTTTCAAAACACCGTATTAGACACGGGTAATAAACATCTTTTCAGGTAATACACGAGTAGAGTTTGGAAGATACTTTTAGCATTGCTCTGGAAATTTCATAATTTATTTTGAAACTTTGCAACTCGTTGTTTGTAATAGATTTATGTTCATTGACGAAATCTGATTTTATCTCTCTCCTTCCACAATTTCACTCTCTCCGTACAAGCTCTCAGTTATCTGTAATCATCATATGAAAATAAATTATTTAATTGATTATTTTCTGCCAAATTTTCTGTTCTTGAACATTATGAATCAATATAATGTGTTTAAAATAATGATGCTCTGTTTGAAAATAAAATAAATTAGAATGTGTGAAACTATACTACGACTATTAGAAAGTTACATATCAGACGAGAGCAGCGTGTATAAATTGGTGGAAAAACGATAAAGTCTCTTCCAATAAACTGTGGAGTTCCACAAGGACGTGTCCTAGGACACTTATTATTTCTTATCTACATAAACTAAATTTCTGCTCTTCCCAGCAAAGTAAAAATAGTAAGCTTTGCCGATGATACTTATAATAATATTTCATGAAAATAATTGGAAAGATTCTTTCAAGGTAGCTGAAAGCTGGGCTTATCAGTCTATATAAATGGTTAAAAAACAACTCACTTACATTAAATGTAAGTAAAACAAAGTATTTAACTTTTTCAATTGATACAAGAGGACGACCAGGTAAGGAATACAATCTTAAATTACATGAATGCCAAAACAATTTTTCACAATGGTATTGCCCCCTTATTACACATACAGAGAGTATAAAATATGTTGACATAGAAATAGATGAAAATCATCAGTGGGACACTCATATAAATGGTGTTACAAATAAACTCACAAAATACATATGTGTATTTTTTAAAACATAAATTATATTTTACGTTAAAATGGTGGTAAAAAGTTTACTATGCGCCATGCCTTTCCCGCTTAGAATATTGTATACTACGATGGGGATCGGCAAATGATAATCATATGAAACAATTGTCTAAATCTTAAAAGGGTATTATAAAGACCATCTTAAAAGCTCTAATAAGAACGCTAATGTTATAAATTTTCAAATATTTTGCCACACCTAACATCCAAAATATTTATGCTATAAATGTTTAATCAAACATTTCAAAAGTGAAAAAAAAAATACGAAGAAACCTAATTTTCACCCCACAATAGCGAACAAGATTGAAATTATGATTATTCCTAAATTTAAAACAGCTTTTGGACAAAGGAATTATAAATATCTCTCAACGAAGCTATATAATTCACTCAGATTGGCTATAAATTAAAAAAAAAAAAAAAAAACAGAAAATGCAAATGATTTCAAAAAACCCCCCAGGAAGACTAAGAAAAACAATATAAATTGTCTTTTTACCTTTTTAAAATATGATTAATTATATCAAAAATATGTATTGAAACTTTTTTTTAAGCGTTGTTTGTAAATAAATTACTACTTATAATCATAAAACAAAAAACTAATTCAAGCTTTCGGATAATCAAATTAAATTGTTTGAATGACGATATTATGCCAAGAGAATGGGTTGACCATAACTGTGGACTGTATACCAGCGTAGAGCGCACGGGCGGAACGAATTGGCGAAGAAGGTTAAAACACCCGCTGAGAGCCGGTGTAGGCTTCGTGCGTAGCGCCGTAGTATTATCGTTGCGGATGTCACATTATAATTTTTATCGAACCGTTTACGTAAATTAAGGAAACATAAATAAACGACGTGTATGTTTAATGTTGATTTATTTTACTAATCCTGATAAAGTACACTACTTCTGACCCTGTACAAATCGCAAGTGTGCCCCACTGTAGAATTTGGCAGCCACCTCTAGTTGAGAGCCCCAAAACATCTGAAAAAAAGCCTTGACTCTGTGCAAAAACGGACGGTCCGTTTGATAGATTTGCCTATCTTAACAAACGTATTGCAATCTTTAGAGCACAGACGTCAGGTGGGAATGCTGTCCTTGTTCTACTGGTATTTTAATGGAAGATACTCTGAGGAACTAATGCCATTAATCCCTTCGGCACCGGTGCATAGTCGGGAAACATGCCAAATGCGCGACCAACATTTATTCACGGTTGGCATTTGTCACATGAAAACGGGTCGCTTCTACGACTCGTTCTTGTGTTTAAAAGCTCTGAAGTGGAATAATCTGCCGGCCTCTGTGTTTCCCCCCTCCTACAACTCCTGGTTCACCCTCCACACAACATCCCCAAAGATGACATAGGCCTTGAGGAAAATTGTTTGCCTCGTGTATAGTATTAAATCATTTCTTTTTTTAAATTTCCCAACTACAACTCGTCTATGAATAGATCCCGGCTGTTGAACGATTTGCCGGCCTTTGCGTTTCCACCCTCCTACAACATGTTCACTCCCTTCCTCTCCTCAAAAAAATCGTCCACTGAGCATCCTGAAAGATGAAATAGACCCTTAATCAAATTATTTTCCCCAGCGCACAGAACCAAAAAAAACGGTTTTTCTCCATTTAGGATTTGGGTGAATTTGAAATCTAACTACAAATTAACTAAATTATTTTGAATTGTGACGATTCTTATTTAAGAAACAAACTTCTGCAAAAAGGGGAAGACGTTTTTGAAACCAAGAAATTATTTTTAAAAATTTGTAATTTATAATTATAAACAAATATCTAATGCTCGATCAGAGCAAAGGGGTTGCCTAGTTTCGCTTGAAGATTTTTCTAGATATTATAATACATGTATTCGCCTAGCAACATTTCCCGCAATAGCAGAAATAAAGATAATCTTATTAGACTTTTCATCCTTACAAATTTAAATATTTAAGACGTTGTTTTATTCACGTAAATTTTCTTTTGTGCTCTCGAAATTTATACTAAATGTATTTAGATGCGTGTAGCTCTCAAATAAAAGCCTATAACCTCTGTCACAGTGAAATATTTGTAGGCTTTGTTGTTTGAAGGTCGTTCCCGCTTTTGCTTAAATTCGATTACAGTCTTGAGGTTCATTGGAACAAAATGTAAAGATGAGCCTATAAGGGAACAAATACGCTATCTTATCAAAAAATCCGAATGAAATTAAACTCATTGACATCATGAGTCACTTACCAATAAGATGTTTGAGAAACTTGATTCCATTGTATATTAAATATTGATGCATGGATCTATTTCTCTTTCACAAATAAAATCAATGCTTTTTAAACATGTATACCTAATGATATTCGGTGAGCACTAACGAAGTTTTAAGTAAATTCATTCGTTATAAATTAGGCCAAAAATCGCTGTAAACCACCAGCTATTAGAGGCATAATGCACTATCCGCATGCCGCGGTGGGTGGCGGGTGCCTGGTTGTATATCTGCAAAACAATATGTGACAGACATCGCACTGGCTCCGCTTAACCGCGCGGTTGCGCGGCCGACGCTGCCATGTGCGGGGAACTCGGCGCCCGCGCGGTCGCAACCCTTTAATTTAGGTTTCACAATCAACCAACCAAGAACTATGAGCAAAACGTGCGCAGGCTCCTGCGTTATAGCCCTTATGGCCAACAGTAAGTGCAATATTACCTACAAAATCAATCGTACTATAAATACGGTACGAGGAGAAATAACAAAAGTAGTGACAGAGGCATTTAAAAAATAATGTAACGTTTTATATGAATTCATAGTTTAGTTTTATTTGTTTTCGTTAATTCCTGACACCTTGTTTTTTAACGTACTAGAGCCGTTTCTCATTCCACCAATCTGCCAAAAAAACACACCTCATGGAGGCTATAAACAAATCTGAACCATTTCCCAGCCTGTCACATTTTAGTAAAATAACTGTATACGGTTTTTCAGTGAGAATACCGAATTACGAGGAGAGTTCAGACTATAAAAACAACAGTCAGGGAAGACTTTTTAGTAAATTTCTTAATATAACCACTTTTTAAATTATTACATTTCATTCAATGCTATTCTAATGTCATTTTAATGGTTTTAAATGGAATTTACAAGGCGCCTAATAAAATACTTCTTTTTCGACTATACCATAATCTCCTTATTTACCTGAAATATCTTCTCAACAAGCAATGTTTTCTATTGTGGGACCAGTTGAAATTCAGAGGAGGTGATCTATTTAATTTGGGGCTTGAGAACCAATTGGATTACAACGTGATGGACTTTGTTTGTGTCGTGGAATGAGGCGGGGGATTGTTGTGATGGAACAGATTTTGTTAAAGTTGTTGATTTTTCATATCTTTTCTAAATAGATGCAATCCTTGGCCATACCAAATAAACTGAAGTCATATATATCCCTGCCGATGGATTAGGCTTTAACTTCTTGGGTAACATATCTCCTCCCTTTGTCCACTGTTTTGATTTTACTTAAAAAATTGTCTGATAATTAATTCTCCTCAATATACGGTTGGCAGACAGGTGTATTGGTAAACATGGAACCCTTATCTACATTTCGGCATTTTTTTCATTCAGTTGACGGATGAATTATTTCATCGCCTCTGGAGGTGACCTTTTAGGTTATCTGTTAGGTACTTGTAATTACGTAAAAGATGGCAGACGACTTTTTTTATCATAACAAATTAGTCGTGACGTTTTGCCGTTAGCTTTGGTTGGGTGACAAAAATGACAACGGAAGTGATCCATTTCCGGAACTCCTCCTGAATAGAATTCTGACAAGCGGCGTTTTTTTACTAATCTTTGGTGTTAACGCCCAGTTCTCATTTGGTAGAGGTGACATCTTGGTTAGGTTTTTTGTCGGCCATCGCTTGCAGTAAAGAGCCTTTTGTGAAAGAGTAGAAATCTGGGCTGCATCACCCCGGGTCCTGGGATGTAACGCCGGGATGGTGATGAAAGAATATAAATCTGGGCTGCATCACCCTGGGTCCTGGGATGTAACGCCGGGATGGTGATGAAAGTATTTTTTTATTTAAATTTCTTCGAAAGACGAAAGGACTATCACGCATAAAAGTATAAACAAATAGAACGAAACGGAAGAAGTGAATTCGGAGAAGTGAATAACAGACTAAATGATTCGGAGAGTATCTTCCGTGTACGTTTTACAGCATCAACTGAAGGTTCATCTAGAGATTTCTGTAACAACGGCCTCGCGCAAGGCTTTATCTCCTTTTTATAACATTTCCTATCGTGCGTATACAGTTATTAAACTTTAATAAAGCTTTCAGAAAAACGCCACGTCGCGTAAATTTGCCTCGAAAGTACCAAATTACTACGGAGTCGTTTCGCGAGCGTTTATAGTGTTTGCGTGTTTCTACTAAATGATAATACGAAACAACTATTTCCCTTTATATTTCACGCCTGCCTCTGTTTTACAGGGGTGAGGCTAATTTAAAAAAAAAGCCAAGAAAATACATTTTCCATGCCAAAAAGCAATGTTAAATAATAGTTATTTTGTCTAATCGTTTTATTCTAATAGTAAAATCTTGTGGTCATCATACAAAATATATTAAGTAAGTTAGTCCCCCAGCGGAAAAGGCCTGGAGACAGACTAAGACAGACTGGAGGCAGACTTTTCAGACTGCGTGGAAGAATTCCAGATAAGGATGAAAAGTTCCAAGAGCTGGAGATGATTGGCTAGGAACTAGACATGGGCGGAAGAATGAATTTAATTTATAAATTCAATCTCGTGACACAATTAATCTGTTTCTCAATTTAACATGGAATTGATTCTTCATTCACTAGCTTAGGCCTTGCAACCCTACGATTATTGAACGCGCGGCAAAATAATTATGGCGCGGATACTATGGGCGTCATCGCAAAGTCGCCGAAGTTATTGTACAGTATGCTGGACCCCATCTAAGGCGCATAAACGATCGAAACGACGAAAGTGTTTACCGAAAATCTACTGAATTGTTGTTCCGCTTGTAGTATACTAGAAGTACGGCACGCAGCTCCCGCTTCCTCTTCGGGTCGTGAACTAGCGCCAATAGCAATATATGGGGCAGCGCGCTGTCGGATCACGCATAAGGTTTATGTCGATTCCTTACCGCACCGTCAGAGAGCAGCCTAACGTATAGAATTCTGCGCCACAATCCATAAAAACACGTACGTCATCGTCCACACTAGTCCGTAGCGGCAAACCCCTTTAGTTAGCCAGTCAGTAATTCCGTAACATATTCCCTAATGAAATGTATTCCGTATTCAGTTTTAAGATCGTATTCACTATGTCTCTGGTCCGTCGATATCGAGTCTGTCCATACTGGGTCCACAGGGCACAAGTTAGTCAATTCGCTGCGAGACACTCAGATGTTATTAATTCATTCCTCAATGCCAGCGGCGATTCCATTCGTGTTAGTCCCAGCCAGCGCAGCCAAGCCGTCACTTTCGCTAGTCGAGTGGGAATATCTAAAGGAATCCACACTCGGTAGGGTGCATCTTTGTTTGTCTTGTTATAGTGTCTTTAAAAACGAAACCATTATTTACTGCATTGAAGTATATACCCATTTTCGTATGGTTTATTATATAGTTGAATAAAAATGTTATTTTCGTGTTTATATTATTTTTAATTATGTTATTTCCAACACAAGCGCAATTTACAATGCGAAAAATCACCCGTTTTCAATAATTTATTAGATTTTTTTATGAATTAAAGAAACTAATTAAATGGAGAAATTCACAATACTGGGTGAAAATACTGAATCGATTCAGTACTAAGAATGAATCTGTCAATGTCTACTAGGAACGTGAGCCTGTGGAGAGCCATGATCAAAATGAAATTATGAATATCTAATAGGCAGTTACTATGTTCGTGACCTCTCTCAATAGGAGTTCATTCGGAGAATAAAAAGGGAGGAAATAATTCCTACGTCTGTTTCCTATGTTGCTCTTTTCCATAAGTATTAATATTTTTCCCTAGATCTAAAGGAATTTCATCGTATCACTGCACCAGAGATTATCGACCTACCGACAAGAGACGATTTGGCAATTCGTTAAAGCATCTGTGGCTAATGTACATAATGTCGTAGGTTATACGTATTTTGACCGGTCAGTGGCTGAGTTCGCATCGCGTTTGGGTCTCACCCAGGCGTCGTGAGTTCAATTCCTCGGCTGGCTAAGTCCTCCATTACGACATACTGTGATGGCAGTAGGAGATTTTCGACTAATGTCAGGTTATTCATAGCCAGAGAATATTTGTCTTCCTTTTAATCATTTTCATCTGATGTTTCTAATTTTTCTTTTCAATCCTAATATCTACGATCAAATCGATGGAGAGAGACACTGAAATTCAATATTTCAAAAGAGAAATTTAATTATTGTATTTTTATTTAATTTATAAAGTATTGACTACTCAAGCAACTCAATATTATTTCTGCTTCCAAACTTTGAACAAACTGCCTTATTAAACCTGGTTCACGTATAGGCTTTTACTTAAAGAAATTTAATATCTATTTATTGTAACTAGTTCTTAGTTCGGCGATGCCGGGAGGTGAAACCAGTCATATAAAATATCATGTTCCAGAACTTTCGCAATTTTTCACGATGTAAAATATTTTCTCTGATTTATATTATTTCTTGGTAAAGCGAATCCTCGCCGAGGTCAAAAAAACACTAGAAAGAAAAAAGACCTTCCAAACAAAGATAAAAGTTTTAATGGTATGTTCCATTTGAATAGAATAAACAGGGCGGGCCTCACTCCGAAAATATTTTAGACATTATTACATTACTCGTGTATAATGAATCAGTTTTTTATACATTTCATGTAGTATACAATTAAATATTAAAAAAATTGTTTTTCCAGGTGGAAATTTTTTCGTAAGAACTATTAAATAGTTTTAAAATTTAAACCATTTTTCGTTTGTGGCTCTTTGTTCTCATAACAACTACATTATAAAAATATTATACATTAATATTTTTATAATGTAGTTGATTCCAAGACAATTACACACTTGTGGTGGAATGTCACAAAATTTTGATCTGCTTTCTTACAAATATAATTTAAGTATTGTTAAGGTTCAAAGTTTAAAATTTGATCCGACTCGTGTTTTTTATAGCAAGGCTACGTTCTAAGTTCGTTACTTGTAACGAAAGTTCAGAGAAAGATAATGATTGCTTTCCTTTTAATTTCAAAAATTTAAACCATTTTTCGTTTGTGGCTCTTTGTTCTCCTCGGATTTAGATAAAGATTTAAAGTTGGATATTTAAAGTGTAGTGGATAAATCACAACACATCAACTATGACCACGGTGGAAAAGATACCTAACCTTCACGTCGCGCTGACGATTGATCCGATTGTTACTAACTCGGTTCCCGTCGATTTGCTATAACGATTTTTTTCGCGTGTATACCTAATCATTGAACAGATAACTACTATAAATGTGATATTTACAGATCTACTTGAGACCTGTCGACTATTAGGCCTCACAAGAATGATGGAAACATTAAGGTTACTTCAGGCACACGGACACGCCTCTTCAGGGGTTTGCATATGTAAATAGAAAAGGTATTCTCACATACTAATTTTCTCCAAATGTAATTCATTTCTTAAGGGGGAGAGGGACTTTGGAAAAGGATTAATTATTTTTTTAAATATTGATGATATTATCAAGCAATACGATAACCACAATGTTTTGAAAGGGAAAAATGTGTATCATACATTTATAAAGTTAACATAGGTGTAGCATTTGTCAAAATCAAATCATAAATACGGATTTTTCTCACCGTCCTACCCATGTTGTGCAAAATATTAAATATATTAAATTATTTGTTCGAATTGGAGATAAATAATTGCAATCGTTTCTCAAAACATTTTTTTTAATAAAATTAGCAAATTTTTTTTAATCCCCATTAAAAAAAATATATTTAAAGTTGGAGTTTACGATAAAATGAAACGTTGCCCTATTTTTTTTTTAATTTCTTCTGGGCATTTTAAAGAAAAATCTTAAAACTGTTTTTTTTTAAAGATACTAATTTTTTTAAATATTTTGTATAACATACGTAGGACGGTCAGAAAAGAGTCATATTTTTTATATGATTTTCATAAATGATAAACATATGTACATTTCAAAAAAACGTATAATAAATATTTTCCTGTTTTAAAACATTGTATTTATTGTATTTCGTAAAAATATTATAATTAAATCATTAATAATGACAAATTAATAGCCACAAAGTTACAAATCGTTTGAAGAAATTATAATATTATAATTATTTCGATTTAATAAATAATCTATCTCTGACCTCCCCCCCCCCCCCTGAACATTCAAAAAAGTTAAATACGTATGTAACAGTTATCTTTCTGAACTTTTAAATAGCTTTAAAACAGACTAATAATTTCATCCCGAATTACGTGATTCACAGAAGGAGTAAACCTATAGAGATATTTTAATTGTTTTAGTGTTTAATTCGTAGAACTTCTTTTAATTATTTTTTTTCTAATTTAATATAAATCAAATCTAATAATGTTATCATTAAGTTCTGAATGTATTTTATTATTGTGACAGCTATTTCGGCATTCAAGATAGTTTAAAAATGCCTTTAAACGCCGGAACAGCTGTCACAATAATAAAACTAAAAATACTACTTGCAGAACTTAAAAATAACATTATTAAATTTGATTTACTTTTAAAAAAATTAAAAATTAATACTCTTTCGAATAATTTACAATTCTCCACAAACAAACATCCTAACAACGAATATTAAAAAATAATACATGATTTTAAGCTCTACCCGTGAAACTATTCCGTCTCGTATACCATTAAAAATATAAAAGAGCAACTTGCAAATCCTGGCAAACTGTGCATTGGCAAACACTTTAACAATATAAGTAAGACAATCACACCGAAACTACTCAATTAAAATCTGGGAAACGTATATATAACATACATAAATGAATTACGGGTTATAAAAAACAAAGTAATCAAAAATCTATTTAATTTTACTTCCAGAACATCCACCAAAAAATTATATAATACATATGAACAAAACTCTTAACAATGTGAAAACTATTCAAGTATAATATATGCCTCTTAAAATATAAAATAAATAATAAACTGATACACACAAACACAGTAACACTGAATGGGCTAATTCAAAGCAAATAGCTTTTAATATTTTCTGTAATGCAGTATTTCTGAATCAAAAGAATATGATAATTATTTTTCTCATTCTACCCATAGTTGAATCTATTATAATTCCAAAATATTTTATATTTGATTTACTACATAAATCAATACAATTTGAATCGCAACTTGTATGTCCCAGTAGGCAATTTCTGTTATGAACTTTATTAGCAATATTGATATTTAAGTTTTTTTCGGTATTTAGTGTTAATAAATTTATATAGAACCAGGCTTTCAAAATGTTAATTGCTCCATTAGCTTAGTATATACGCATTATGTATGTTTGTATTTGTGTATGTGTAACATATATGTATCGACTGCCATAATAAGGACATGTACTTAGTTTGGCAGTCGAAAGTCATGTCAAATCTTTTTATCTTTAAAAATTAATGAAAATATAATTACACACACATAATTTATTAAAACTTCACAAGTCACAAGTATACACACTTCACACAACAACATGACAACATACTTTTGCACACCATACATACACAATATGGCAAGCAATCCATTAGCTACGAGGGGGCAATTTATATAATTATTAAAAAAAGTCTCGGTATATTTAAAAAGAAATTGTTCCCTTCTAAAATTAAAAGTACAAGATAAATAAAATATGTAAAATTGTAACATATTTATTTAGGTAATCATTCTATTTCAATAAGTAAGAGGGTAATTTTCTTTTTTTCTGTATTAAAAAAAAATAATAACTAATAAAAAAATATAAATATTATTTATTTCTTGTATTTCATCGGCCCATCTGGGGTCTTGAAACCGAAAAGTTTTATGTAATTGGCGACATCGGTTATGTGTCCAAGTCAGAAAAGATAAAGCTACCGGGAATGATCTGTTCTGTACACGATTATCTCTTAAACTATTCCCCAGTGTCCAGAGTAACACATCTTCTAGTTATGATTATTTCATCATCGGATTTAAATCTTTTGGAGTAGATTTCCCAGGCGTCTCCGAAACAATCAAAGAGATGAAATAATCAAACTAGGATCGCTTTCATCTTGGAAATGAGATTTGGAGATCGAAGCTGATTTATTAATGGATTCTTTGTCCTTCAACAAATTTCCTAGAATGCTTTCAGCAGTTTTACTGGATAAACTAAAGGAAAATAAATAATTTTTTTGATAATTGTAAAAAGGTTTACCAGAGTATTTATTATACAAAAAGACAATATATACATACGCACATACATATAGTTATTTGCTGTTTGAATAACCCCAAGGCTGCTTTATGCTACTTTTTATGAATACGTGTATATTTTAATGGTATTTGAATATTTTCTTTGTTCGTTATTAAAAACATAATTTCTGATCTGATATAAGTACAGAGCACGTAATTGTACGTAACAATCTAAGTGTAAAATTCTAATCAATAATTAAAATAATATAATTTCTTATCTAAATCTAAAATTTTAAAATGCATCATTCTTATTTTCAGTAGGTAAATATAATGAATTTATGCCACCGTTCTCACCGTTGGTGGTGTAATGATCAGCATAGTTGCCATTTAAGCAGTTGATCAGGGTTCGATTCTCGGCCATGTCAACATTTAAGAATAATAATTTATTTACATTTATTTTTATCCCGTGACATGTGTCATACCTTACATATGTAATTCGTAGTACTTAATTTACATTACTTCAAATCAATTTTAAAAAGGGGAACTTCTGTTTTAAATTACGAATGTGTAAACTGCATGGCTCTTAAGCTACATCCTCGTATTACCAAATTTCTGTAAGCTCTGAATAGAAGGTATTCCTAGAAGTGCGATAAATACCGATTTGAAAGTTAACCGATGTCGACAATTTACGATCATTCGAGTCTTAAGTCCCAAACAGGCTAATGAAAATATTTTATAATTTTGGTGCAGCAATTTTTTCCATAATTTTCTAACATATTCTACAAGTGGAGAAGCATTTAGTCAGATTTCCTCGCCTATCTTGTCAACGTTATTTAGACGAAGGCGAAAATTTAACAAAATATTTTCAAAACGGTCCGAAGTCAGCCGCGACTGTCTGCATTTTAGGGGGTGTTGATACCGAATTCGACCCACTCCAAGCCTTACTTTCTTCGAACGTCGATATACTTACGATCGTTTTACGCGTGCCAATGCGTTCCAAGTCCCGTTTTGACTGCGAATTGACGTTTGAAATTAAGGGGGCGCAAGGCCGATTCTTGCCTGCAGGTACCGGGGAGAGTTATATTAGTATCTAACTTTGAAACCGTCAATTAATAGTGGAATTCCATTACAAAATGATTTCTTTAATTTTAAAAAATTTTTGTAATATTCTTCTACTTGTTTATTACAGACTAGACCGGTATCACCTTAGAACGGGCATCTTCACACTGGTACAATATAAACTAAACGTATGATATGTATAGTATTTATGTCAGGAGTGAACCGGTTTTTAAGAGTGGTTTACTAAATCATTTTATTTTATTTTTATAATATATAATATCCATTGTGGCAGCTTGATTTTTTTGCTTGCTAAATAAGTTTTATATCAGTTTCTATCCAGTAGTTACATGAACTACGGTTAACCAGGTGAAATAGAACTCACTCCTGACATGAATACAATGTATTTTAAATTATACCAGTCTGAAGATGCCCGTTATAAAGTGAAAACGTTCCGGTTTGAAATAAACGAGTAGAAAAAGTTACAAAGGTTTTCAAATCAAAAAATTCATATTAAAAAAAGTGCTTAGAACATTCCTATCAAACTTTGCTTCATGAACTATTTGTAAAAAAAAATCTCTCTTTATTTTACATTCCCAGAATTTCGTCTATTTTCTGTGGATACATTAAAAGAAAATTTAAAATTTTCGGATGTTTAAGTCTTATGAAACACTTTTCCAAATCATTGTTCATTCTCGACGAGAACACTTTATTTGAACTCATTTGAGAAATATATTATATCTTTCTAAGAGAAATCATTCCTTTCTTATTCATCACTTTCACGTTCATGACTTTGAAATTCGTACTCTTTACATTTTTTGTTTAACTTTTCTTTGAACCACTTTCGAGAATTTTTCACAAAGGAAATACTAAAATTTATTTTAAAAGCTTCTAGCATTTAACTTCTATAATGTATAACTCTTCGCTTAGCATTGCTTCTGTTTCAAACACAGTTTACTAGATTTTCAGTCGAAGGCTCTTCTACGTAATAGAGTGCACAGAGTGTTTATAGTAAACAGTAAGAAAAACAGAGAATCAATTGATATTTTAAAAACTTACAACAAACTTGATAAGTTTTCTCTGAGAATAAAGCTCCTGGATTTACATTTTGCTGATTTGTACCAACAGGCATGGTCTTTTCCGACACTGACATAAACGAATTTTCCCTCGAATGCGCGTAACGCACGATATATATTTGAATTTTTAATATGAAATGCGCGTCATTTTTTATACTTAGTTCCTGCTTTTGAAGCGTATAGTAGGGCGGTTCATGGCTGGAGCAAATTGCATTGAAATACATTTAGAAATCGTAAAAATTGATTTTGTGTTATGAACCTGGATGAAAAAAGATATCTACAGAAAATGGCGTTAACGGCAAAGACATTGCAAACAAAAGCAGATATGCTGTAGAGCTCTCAAACTGGCAAGTAAAAGATAAGCCATTTGTCTTACTTTGATTATTTATTGATATGACTTGATATGATATGACCGTTATTTATTGAAATTTGTTTAATTATGGATAGTTCTAGTGAAAAATTAGCTTTATTATTATATTATTAAATATTTTGAATTGTAAATCTCCCCTACTAAATAACGTGCTTTTATGGAAGAGGTATGTCGACGATATTTTATGTATATGAACCGGTACGGAGCGCTACTAATAAACTCCTTCCATAAGCAAATTAAATTCACCATGGAAATAGGAATAAACACCACTTTAAATTTTCTAGACCTCACTTATCAGTTATAAACAATAAAATAGATTTTAAAAGTTACCGTAAACCCACTTATACAGACATAACTATCCATAACACCTCAAATCATCCAACCTCCCACAAACATTCCGCTTTCCACTCGATGATTCACCGGTTAGTTTCGGTCCCGTTATCAAATGCTAATTTTTCACTAGAACTATCCATAATTAAACAAATTTCAATAAATAACGGTTATCATGAAAACTTAGTCATTATCATACTAAATAAAAAACTTAAAAAAATGTCGTCAAATAAGTTTTTATTCAACAGTACCCCCCCTAATAATAATATGCATTTATTCACTTCAATGTAATGATTGCCCGGCGTTCTATGTAGGCAAAACGTCGCGTAATGTTACTATCCGTGTAAAAGAACACTTAAGATGTCTAAATAATAATGGTTTCTCCGAATTTGCTAACCATCTCTTAGAAACAGACCACACATTCGATAAAAATACAGGCACTAGTTTACTGCATAAAAATGTAACCGGCATTCGATTAGATAACTTAGAAGCATTAGAAATAAGGAAAGCAAAAAACACTAATAGTAGAATCATAAATAATCAAATAAATTTAAATAAAAGTCCAATCTTTAAATTATTCCCAATAAACAAAGTACATTCCCTTCCCAATCAGCAGGTACCTGCTGATCTCCCACCCTTGGCCCTTCACTAGCCTGTTTGTATCAATCCATAACACATGTGCATCTTAGTTCATAGTTTAGTTGTATACTGCCCTGAAGAAGCTACGGTAGTAGCGAAACCCGGTCGGCTAAAGTATAAATAAAAGTGATGTAAAGCAAAGTATACTATTTAATTCATTTAGAGTAATTATATTTTAATTTGACCATTCGTACAATTCACGATATTCTAGTCAACTCTTAGATCGGCGACGTTACCAGCTATCGGAAGGTTGAAGGACTCAAATTGTAGACCAGATATTAAGTTTGGTAGGCGTAAATAAACTGTCATACGATTTAAGATTAATTAAAAACTCGACAGAATTCAGGGCGAAGCTTATAACTCGTCTCTTCGGAAAGTCATATCAATGAATGATACAGTTGCATACCAAATTTCAATAGCGAGGCAATTGATTTACTGAAAATTTTGAAACTTTTCATAGTCCGCGAAATTGTATTTAACTATAAATATTTTTAAATGTTAATAATTGTATTAAGTAAATGAAACACGTTGTTATAAACCACGAATATATTTTATTTTCACCAACCGGTTTCGTTTAACTCAAGGTTCATCAGGGTAAATATAATAATATACGGTTATTATGTTATTATATTTACCCTGATTAAGCTTGATATAAGCGAAACCGGTTGGTGTAAAAATACAATAAATTAGTGGTTTATAACAAAGTGTTTGTTTTATTAAACATATTAAATACTTTCCTGCTGTTAAATTACAATAAATAATGTACGTTCAATTACTCATATTTCATGTACTTATATTCCTCATATTGCCCACGCACAGGCAACATCTCAGTGGGCTCCCATTTGTTTTGATTAATGTATACATATTGATACTGGGTCGGACCTTTGTCCAATAAATAATGCTTTGTGATACCTACAAAAGAGTGTGTTATAGGATATACTGTGATATGGGAAATACATTACAAGTAGATCTTTTAACTTTAAACGAGAGGGTGAGCATGAATCACGCTTGGGAATACTGAGAATGTGTGTTTGGATCAATCTTTAACTACGAAAGCGATGATTAACATTTCACCTAAGCGAAATGTGCGATTTTGATGAAAAACAATTCTCAGATTGAACATCGGCTGAAATAAAAGTATTTTTAAAGAGGTCACAAAACGCAAGATGACACTACTGTGACCCAATAAGTGCAACACCTCCGGTTACAGAAGCGGCAGCCGATACTACATCAAAGCCAAGGATCCAACGTGATACGTGATTAATCAGTGAAAAACAAACATAATTTTTTTCTCTACTAAATAAACACAGCATTGAAGTCATATACATCTATCAAGATATCGAGGCGTGCAACTTTTGAACCTGAACAAGGTAACGCAGTAACGATGGGTCATGACTCATTTTGTTAAGAGCGGGAGTCACGGTGCCAGCTCAACATTTTCGTATGACACAAAATTACGACTCAATTGAACGACGGCTCATTTAAGAGTCGGCACAAATTAAGAGTTGACTCCCAGTTAATGAACTCATACCCCAGTTCATACCCCCAGCTCCTACGGCTCAAAACTCCCAGCGTATAGGTAGGTACAAAAGTACAGATGCCAGACTGTCAGGCGCCGTTCACGTATTGTACAGTGCCTACACGTATAAATGCGGTAATTATTGTTCTCTCTACGCACGAATATGAACCCTTGAAAACAACTGTTTTCAGATGCGTCATGGTTCCAAATATTAATTGAGGATCCCTAATTGAGGATCATAATTTCGCCTTGTAGAAATAAGACACGTATACGTTGATTTTACATAAACAAATTAAATCAAAGGACCTTATTTAAAGATTCCTCATCGCAGAAGTGCGTAAGAATACTTTTGAACATATGAGATGTGTAAGTGGTTCCAAGGTTTATCAAAAAGAGACACAGTTAAATTGAACCGTGGTACGGTATGCCAGGAGACGTACACTCACGGCTCATGAAATGAGCCGACACAAATGAACGGCTCGTTCGTGAACGACTCATCGCTATAATTCAGACATCGACAGATTACGAACCGAAGATGAATCATTACGTATCAAAGAAAGCGATTTGATTGTTATATTATGGACAATGTCACGTGTGGTAAGACAATGATCGAAGTCAAACGATACCGACAGTCACCGAAATCTGAGAATTCTGCACGTTGCATCGGTGTACTTCGGTTTAATGAACTAATCATCATACGAATGTTTCACCAAACATAAATTGTGAGGACAAAAGATAACTACAAATATATTATTATATATCCTGCTTAAGAACGTCGTGAAATTCTGTTCATGGACTCTACAGCAGTATGGTCAGAAAGTCTCTTATTAAATCTGATGTCATAAAAATTATGTATGGTATATAGTTAAAAAAAGGGATATTGGAACTGAAACGTTCTTTGCAATGGAACATGGAACATCTTTCCCATATCCCACTCGGTTCGGGGACCCATTTCATCGACAAGGCGCCTCCAGGCGACCCTGTCCTTTGCTACTTTAACGGCATTCGTCCATAGTAGGTCCAGCCTCTCCTCCCACAGCCTCTGGAGTTACTTCTCACACCTGTGTCTGGGGTGGAACAGTGTACGTCTTCCCTCTGGAATAGCACTCAGAATTTTCAGTGAAATCCGATCTTCTGGTATTCTTAACACGTGTCCAAGCCACCAGTTGCGACTTTTCTATGAAGAGTTCTTTGACATTTTTCCTATTTGTTGCGATTCCTCAGCGACGACATATTTTCATTATTTATAGAATTGAAGACATGACAGCAAAATCATTTCGTATAAGAAAAAATGAAAAAAAAAATCTCGTTCATGAAAGAATAAATTAATAATTGAAAATCCAAAATTGCCTGTTAAATATCAACTTAAATTTTTTTTTGAAAGCTGCAAAAATTTTAACGACATATTTTATTCCTTTCATGGGTTAAGTGATTGTATTATATAGATATTGCAGCAACTCTTAAAGCATCTTATCATTATCATAATGACTTTAATACTGAAAATCTGTTAGTCGGTTAGCTCTGGTCTCGTTGAATTTGCAATGCTTTTAATATCTGGAATTTCTAGATCATTTCAACTCAAATTTTTCCTGCCCATAATATCATTTCCATCATCGCAGCTATATAGCTGAGAAATATCGATTGTCTCTGCTATATTTTTGAATTGTATATAAACATCAATGTCAATAACCTTCGAGCTTCTTGGAACCGAGCTGCGATTGCGAAGTGATTAAAACCAACTGCAGTCTTATCGCCAGTAACTACAATTGAATGCACCATCGCTAATGATCTGTTTGTTCGAGCTACAGTAAAACGTAATCGGAGCTTTGGTATTTGGTTTCATGGAATGCATAAAATGAATGTGTGCAGATTATAAATGCCGTTGACCCCCACGATATAGGTGCAAAATATCACTGACATATTGTTCTTTAATAAACTGAATAACTAATCATTAACCTGTTCCCAGAAGTCCTGGTGCAAACTCTGTGCCTCGACCACGTCGATACATTCGTCGATGACATTTGGCCTACTCCGCAAATATTCTCCATCAGCTACAGTGTTTAGCCATTCCTCTTCAGTCCCCAGGCCTTCCCATCCTGTTCCAATCATCTTCCACAAAGTCAGTCCACCTCATCATCGATCAACTTCTAAAATGGCTTCCACTGGAAAACTCATTAATATTTGATTTTTTCTTAGCATTCCTTCCACATAATTTGGGATCAACAAAGACGTTGGTTTCATGCTCATTAAGATTATCGAGTGCATTTGTCATTTTATATCGATTTATCTTTTTAGTACAGTGTGTACAATTTCAACCGTGACACGTATGCACAATTTTTTTTAATGTGAATATCGCACAAGAGTCTCAACTGCTCCCAACCGTCTGGAGCCAGTGATACTATGGCATTCCCAGTTGGGGAATGTTATGAGGCTGGAGGTATTGGGGGGGGGAAGGAGAAGGGAAAGAGGAAGGTGGGGAATACCTGGCTATTGAGATCTGGTCACCAAACACAGCTAAAAGCCATTTCAAGCAACGTTTCAATTCTTATTATTCTTCTATACTAATATTATTTTGTGATTATTATTATCATAATTTTTTTTTTTTTCATTATTTATGCTATTATTTTTTTCTTATTATTATTATTATTAGTATTATTATTATGAGTATTATTGTTATTATCATTATTATTGTTATTACTATCATTATTATTATTGGTGTTATTAGTATTACTATTATTATTATTAATATAATTATTTTTTTATTATTTTTATTTTATTATTATTATTATTATTGCTATTATTGTTACTTTTACTATTATTGTTATTACTATTATTATTATTATTATTGGTGTTATTAGTATTACTATTATAATTATTAATAATAAAAAAATTATTATTATTATTATTACTATTATTTTTATTATTATTATTATTGTTATTACTATTATTATTATTATTATTGGTGTTATTAGTATTACTATTATTTTATTTATTTTTTTATTATTATTATAATTATTACTATTATTGTTATTATTATTGTTATTACTATTATTATTATTATTATTATTATTATTATTATTGGTGTTATTAGTATTATTATTATAATTATTATTATTATTATAATTATTACTATTTTTGTTATTATTATTGTTATTACTATTATTATTATTATTATTATTATTATTATTATTATTGGTGTTATTAGTATTATTATTATAATTATTATTATTTTATTATTATTATTATTGGTGTTATTAGTATTATTATTATAATTATTATTATTTTATTATTATTATTATTGTTACTACTATTATTACTATTAGATACTTCATAATACGCTTTTAAAAATATAATAAAGGTGCTTTACCTGGTGTTTTATAATATGGAGTATAAGGTAGGTTTGAGAAGGTGATGATAGGTGATGTGAATGTGATGTATGTTTTGTATAATCGACTCTTGCTAATTATTTGTAATAGTACTTGCACTATGTTATTTCTGATTTTGTTTGTGAGACAAACTAAATATTTAGTTGTTGTATTTCGTGAAGGATATTTTTATCTATGTACCTACTGTAATGTGTTTGGCACCTGTGTGACTATTGTAATTAACAAAATATGTAAAAGCCCATATAGGTCGTACATAATATAATAAATAAATTAATGTGGTACAAGTTTAAATTGTATTTATTTATTTTGTTTTAATATTTTAACTTTGCTATATAAATGTGAATTAGGTATGAAATTAGAAAGAGAAATATATGAATTTATTTATTTTTCTTCTACGTTATAGTAATAAAATATATTAAGGGATAGCAATTTGGGAAAATCCCTGAAATAAGGAGAAACCTGTAATTACAGAAACTTTCGAGTAAATCCGATAATAGGGAAGTAGGAAAATGTATTGCAGGGAAAAGGAGGTAAGGGATTGTCAAGTAAGTAGATCATTTTATGTGTTGGGTTATGTTTGATTTGGTTTTATAATGTTTTGAATGAGTAAATACCTTATTTTTTGATCCAGTAAATACCTTAAATTTATAAAAAAATATATTGTTTACATTTTATTTATGGTTAGTCGTTATTTTGTTGAGTCAGATATTATATTTCTCAGTCTCCTTTTTCGTCCATCCGCAGTACGTGCCCGAAGCATACAAGCGACCCTTTTTAATAAGTTATTTTCGCTTACATCGACCCCGCAATGCTTTACGAATTTTAATTTAGTAATTCTTGTACGTGCTTCCTACAAATATATGAAAAAATGATATCATACAACTGCATTCAGTCTAATTTCGTACTTCCTCTGAAAATTCACTATCAAGAATGACAATTGGAAGAGGAAAAAAAAACAAACAGAAATAAATTGCACGTCATTATAAAACAATCAATGTTCCTACATTTAAGGACTTATTTGTGAAGAATTCAATTATACAAATTAAAACAGAGATGGAAAAATATTCACTCATAACGTAAAATCGTACTACACTTAAATATATATGCTCTGTGAATGGTGGTCTTTCACCGGTGCGATACTGAAATTATCTACCACTCTGGAAGGTACTGCAAATATCCTACATAAAAAAACCTTTCTTACAGCCCCATTTTAAATATGTTTCCTTTAACCCCTCCCTCTATCTCTAATTTTTTTCCCACTCTTTACTAATCCCTAGTCACGCCCCCACCCCCACTGTGATACCCATTATGTATGATCTGCAGTAATTTTCTAATATTGTTTAGTATATATTTTGTCCTGACGAAGGAACAATTGTTCCAAAACCGTTAGGCGTGAAAAATAAATGTGGTCAAAACAAAGTTTGATTGTTTCATTGATTAAATAAAATTTACTTGCGCACGCTGGGATTTGAACCCGCGACTTTCGGATTCGTAGCCGAGGATCGTAATCACCCAACCACGGAGGCAGTCGACAATTATTTTTAATATTATCCCAATTTATAAATCGTCATATTCCATATAGAAATCATAACCCACGGAGGCCCTGGGTGTATCCCGGTTGATCACGTGAGGCCGTGGCAACCCTATTAAAAGAATATCCCTCTCAGATGAATAAATAACCTTGATTAACCCCTCCCCACCCTCTGGTCCTCCCCCCCACACCTCTCCTAGACATATCCTTCGTTTGATCTCTATTCGTCCTCCCAAAGAAAGTTTTTAATGTACACCGTCAGACGACAGGGATGCTAAAGCTTTTGTAGCGGAATTAAAATTTTACTATTATTTTTCAATTTTGGAGTAACTTATTAACTAACTAAATAACCATCTCACCGTTTCCCCGCAAGGGTAGGCAGAGAGGAAGGACAGCCAAACAACTCAATCTTGGCATACATTCTCTTCTGTTATTCCGACTACTGACATGGCCGACTTGAGTATTTGATTTGCTTGATGCCATGTCTTCCTCGGACGTCCCATTCGCGTTCGCGTCATACATTCTCGTTACACTCCTTTCTTCGTTCATTCACTCTACATGCCCAAACCATCTGAGCGTCCCTTTGCATTCCTTACGAATCCTTACATTTTTCACACTATCATACGTGGTTTTACCACACATTCGCCTGTGAGATCTCATTTCTACGGCTTTCAGTATTCTTTCATCTTTCCTCTGCCAGCTCCATGCCTCACTGTCATGCATCAGGATTGGTTAAAGTACTCCACTGTGGACAACTTGGAGTAACTTATTAAAGTTTAAACCTCATTCTAATATATTTTTAATCATTTAAAAAAATATTAAGAAACCCTCAAAATGAAACATGAAACCGAAAACACATAGAAAAGAAAAAGACAACGGTAGAAGCTGGGACTCTAACCCATGACATCACGGTCTATCTGAAACCTTGATCCACTGAGCTACGGCTACCCTAATTCGTCCCGTCATTTTTATCAGCATCATACTTTGATTTTTAAGAACTGTTAATATCATCTTCAATTAATTCCTATATATTTTCTGCTGCTACTTTTTTTATCATGACAACAAGATTCTACCCGATTTTATTTACAATATTTTTATATATTTTCTCGGACATGCCTATCCGATTTTTATTTATTTATTAATATTTATTTAATTTAAGACGTTTTACGAAAAACATAATGCAAAAGTACCGATAAACTACTATTTTGAAAAATTAAATAATCAAATAAAATATAAACGACAACAATAAATCGTACCTTAGTCTAATAGGGAACTAACTCAAAATACCACATTTTGAGAAAATTGGATTTGAAAATTTTTCATTAAGACATCGCTTCGATGTAAAGTTATTTTGTCCACCTATAACATAACAATAGATGCAACATCTAAGTAATTTATCAACATATCATATCTTAGGTGTAAATGGCTACATTTATTAAATTCTAAACGGAAACATTTGACATATTTCTCCATTGAACTAAGAATGCGCTGATTTCATTATAATTCCATAAAGAATTATCTGACTAGATAATTAAGACGAATTAGACTTATTTTTTATTGAAATATGAAGGGAGAGTATCTTAACCATTCTTCATCATTAACTCAAAACCCAGAAATTTTGAGTTATTTCCCTATTGAACTAGGGTATCTAAATAATATTTCCTTATTATCTAATACAAATAGTTTCTTTTAGCCACCTAAGTTTTCAATATATTTATTAACTCTTTAGTTTTAATACAGTTTTTAATTTCAGCGGGTAACATATTTAAACGGCTAGGAATCATGTGATCTAAATGGGACTTTTTCTACATAATGGAATAAATATTCAATTTTGGAAAAACTTATTGAAGCTTATAAACCCTATCGTAATGTGATTATAATCATTGAAGATAATGTTAACGACTCTCGAAATGAAACATATTATAAATATTGGAGGAAGCTGGGCAATTTAAAAATCCAATAAAAATTCTATATTTCAACCGTTTCGCGTAAACCAGTTGGCAGAATTATAACCATTTTGGAACCGGTAATAATAACCGAGTAATAAGGTACAGTAAAAATATTTGAAGAATTCTTATGAAATTCCTGTCATTTTGACTGTATTTGGTAAGTTCAAAGGCCTAACCGGAAAACCATTTTTTTGTAAATTCGTCAAATCAAAATTTAAAACATAATTTCGCACTTTTGGAGACGGTTTTTCATTTAAATTCCAGATCTAAATTCTAATATGAAAAGTCAATAATGTAAGAAAATTAGGCAAAGAAACTGGTAACCCAGTTTTCTGTTGTTAAAAATGTTTGACAGGTTGGTTGTCGCGTGACTAAATGCATCAGGTTCCCACCGCGGTGTCGTGCTTTCAGTCTTCTGGCAACTAGCTAGTCCTCCATCATTGCAGACCCTTGACCAATTACATAAAATATAAAACACGAAATGAGATAAACAGAAGCTACAGAAAATGACCAGCACATACATAATACATGAATGAATCAATGACAAAAATAGAACAAAAATATACATTTGAGAGAACATTCAAGTCAAAACCTGAAAAAGGTGTTGGTGGGGACCATGATTTTAGACGTTCTAAAAGAAAATCTTAGGAGGTTTCTATCTGATGAAAATCATTCAGACTGGTAACAAAATTTTCAAGACCCGAGCTTGAGTTAACAAATCTCAACATTCTGGACAGTGGAGAATGGCAGCCATAATTAGAAGAGTGTGTACGAGTAGTTAAGGAAAAGCAATTAATTGTTTCTAAGTATACGGCAAGTAATGTTGAACTGGATGAGTTACAGTAAAGAGGGTGATTCAATAATACATTATTTTGAAAATGCAAATGAGATCAGAGCCTTTTCAACGCTTTTCTAATGAATAAATGTTTAATGATTTGTTCAATTTCATAACAGGAGTAATATCCTCGAGCTCGCCCTAATCTCAATAAAGGATTTTCGTAAACGTAATTCGTTTAAATAGTGCTTTATATTCGTAAATATCCCGATATATTATCAATAGTAATACATTATATTTTTAACAATATTGTTAATTATAGTGATATGTGTTTAATTTGGAAGGCGAGTATGGGTACCACGGCCCGGGAATCAGTCATTGGATAACCAACACCTTCTGACTTAACAGTGGTGCCTTGATATATGGGTGCGGTTTGTCCAGATCTTGGCGGAGGCCGATTTAGGGAAACCCCTGGACCTCTCCAGTCGGACTCTCTCGACCCATCGCCTTAGATGGATTAATACATTCCACACTGACTTCCAGATTTCTTCCCACCCCTCATACCGTTTTCTTCCCAGAACTAAATTTCTTTCCTTTCCTTAAAAGACCCTAAGCACAACATCCCCAAAGATGACAAAAACCCTAAATAAAATTATTTTCCTTAGAGCCTCCTTTATGGAGTTAATAAAAAAATCATTAATATCAAATTAATAAAAAGTTAATATAAAGTAATATACATTGCATTTTGAAGCATCCTGATAATAAAAAAATAATGATTAAATAAAAAAAAACACTTTTTTAAACAGTATTCCACTTTTTTTATTTTTGTTCGTAGACTATGTCTAAGAATAAAATGTACCAGTCTAAAGATAACAGTCACAGGCTGAAACCGGTCATAGACAAAAATAGTATTTAAAAAAGTGTATTTTATTTAATCATTATAATGGAATTCCAACATGTGTTTCAAAAACAGAAATATTAATAAAAAATCATTATAAATATTATTATGAACAATTCACCGCCCACAACACAGACAGTCGTTACTCCTGTTTAGCAAATTTTCAGGAAAGCCAAGCGTAGTTTTTTTCATAATTATTATCAAATATGTACCACACTAATATGTATCTTTAACAAAAAAATAAATTCTTAATCATCCTGAAAAGTATCCCAATAATACATTTAATTATTAAATAAAAATAAATTATTTTAAAATTTGTTTTGTGTAAACCATAGTTATTAAATATATTTCAACATGTTTCGAAACCAATGGTTCCCTCGTAATCCTCCCTCGGGATACAAAGTTCACTAAAAAAATATTGACATAACCAGTCAGATTATAAAAATAGACAAAAATTAACAATGAGTGATGAGATAAGGTAAATATTAATGTGAAAATAATTATATGAAACAAAAAACTAATTATATAACACCCATTATTTTATAGTTATATTAGAAAATAGATATTTAGACAAAATCATGGAACAAGACAGAAAATCAAAAAAAATGTTTTTGCATTAATATTCAATTATTCGCCTAATCTTTATCACTTATTGTGAAATTTTTGTGTTTTTATGATTTGTCTACGCTTATGTCATTATTTTTTTATATGCTTAGTATCCTGACAAGGGAGCCATTGCTTTCGAAACATGTTGATATTTACATATAAAAGAGTGGTTTTTACAAATTTACTTTTAATCGTTTAAATAAAAATTATGCCATTAAGTGATTTTACCTCAATAGAGGAAATAAAGTATTTTGAATATTTTCGTAAGACGCAATCTCGTTGTGGTTTGATATTGTATTAAGTAAATGAAACTCGTTGTTATAAACCATGAATACATTTTATTTTCACCAACCGGTTTCGCTCAACTCAAGCTTCAAATATAATAACTGAATTAGTTAATTTAATATTTGAAATATTTAAAATAGTGAATTAAACAAGTAATTTATTTATATTAATTTTAAATGAGGCACAAAGTGAATTTTCGTTTATTGAAGAAGAATTTAATTGTTTTTTTTGTTTGTTTATTTAAAATGTATCATCCAATTAAAAGATTTCGAAGCCCTGTCCTATTTATTCCCCGAAATAGGTTTTGCAGAAAAATCGCCGAGGGAGTTCCACCCTTACGACCAACTACAAAAGGATCTAATTTGCGCAAATAACCGATGTGACCTCACCTAAGGGCGAGGAGAGGACAACACGAAAAAAGCTTGTGCGACTATGTAAATCCACTCAGCGAATGACTGATCTGCTTAACCTTTGAGGCCTTTATGGCCCTTATGCGGTCAATTGCGTGAGCTACCTAGGTAGCACCACCTACTCCACTTCCCGTAGGCTTGGAACTGTTCATCGGTTACCCGCCCGTGGGCTAGTCTTGTGATTTAGGCTTTTATACGCTCAATTTCGTGAGCTATCTAGTACCCAGCGCCTACTTCAGTTCTCATGGGCTGAGCTGTTGAACTTTTGGCCACTTGTATGCCTGTTCTCTGTTTCCGGCTATTTTGGGAAGAGTAGTTTAACCTATAAAAGCCGATAAAAATTTTTATCACCGATTACATGAATCTTTCTTAATCAAACCTCTTTTTATTAATTGTTTTTGTGTTTAATTCGTAGAACTCCATTTTTTTTTAATTAACATAAATCAAAATTAATAATGTTATTATTAAGTTCTGCAAGTATTTTTAGTTTTTATTATTTTGACAGCTGTTTCGGCGTTTAAGGCCATTTTCAAACTGTGGTTAATCCACATTTTGACGACTTATTTATATGAATTTATTTACTGCCACTCCTTTTCAATTTTGATGCGTTTTTTAAAAAAATAATGATTTATTATCGGTAAAACCGATTTAGTTAGAAAACAATTAAAATTCGGAATTCTGTGAGGTTTTCACATTTATAATGTGTTTGGTCGTATTTGACTGACAATATTTTCTTAATTGGTTTATTTAAATGTGTTGTATTGTTTTGATAATGTGAACATACTTAGAAGCGGTGAATATATAATTTTCCTTACTCTTAACATTAATTAATAAAGTAAGGAAAATGATATATTCACCGTGCTAACGGTATGTGTTTATGCTAATTGCGCAGGCGCAGACGTCACCAGCAACCACCAGCACCATCAAAATTTTCTAGCCGACAATCTTGGCCTGTCTTGGTCCGTGCATGCGAGGATATACGTATTCTGTAATATGAATGTATTCTTAAATAATGCAGGCAACTATGTTGCCGCGTCTGTACTGTACTGTTCTGCACTATGCGGTGCTGGTAGATGTAAATATACTTTTATACCTCGTCCACAAAACACCTTCCAATTATGAACAGAATGATAAGTTATCCTTGAATTTTAAAGACTTTTCGAAAAAATTAATCGATTTATTGAATATTCCTTATTCAACCCCTCCAAATAACAAGCAAATCGCTTTAATATGTATTTGTGCACACTGATAGTAGTTCAAATTGGTTCTGAATACTTTGGAACACCTGCCCGCAATCCCCTCTTACCCCGCAATAGTCTTACGAGATAGTACGCCACTGCATATACAAGAATATTTTTTAAATGATTCTACTGCAGTTAGCATCTTAATCAGAAACAAAATATATAAATGATATTATTTTGCTGACTTCCCATTATAAAGTATTGGGTTTTTCTTGCTAGGAAAATATTTCAATTTTGGAAAGTCTCGACAGAAATATTTCATATCACACGCTGCTCGTTATTCGTTTACATATTTTATGTGGAGAGAAATTCAAGAGGAAAATTTAGCACGTGAAAAAAATTGCGTGGGTTTTCCGCTGCGTAATAATTTTTTTATCAAATAAGCAGTCAAATATTTTTGTTGGTGTAAAGCGTAAATCTGCGGAAACTTAATTCAGAATTCAAATGGAACAAGTTTATGTGATTTTTTTTTTCTTCTTTTTGCGTTTTATTGTAAAACCAGTAGTTGCTTACCCTACTTCGAGCAAGTTTCACCACTATATTTAGGAAATCTTTTCTTTGATTGAAAAATGGTTAACAGGCAATATGACATATTGTCTTATTTATTCAATACGAGTATATCATCATAAAAATGACATTGCGAATAATAATAATAATAATGTTTTATTATCTTCTTTTTTTATAACAAAATAATAAATAATGATATCCTCGCTATTTCCCATGCTGAGGATTTCATTTACAAAATATTAAGTTACATTAAATTGAATTGATGAAAAAAAAAAAATTGTTATGTGAGGTGTTTTAAATATAGTTGAGTGGTTTCGGTGTTAGTTTGTATTTGGTGTTAATATATTTTCTATTTCAGATCTACCTGTGTAACGTATCCAGTGTTTTATTTGATTTAATTATTTATATTTTTTACAGAAAAGCAGTGCTAATTTTATTTCTCCAGATATCTTCTTTTTAGTGCGACATACAAACTGATTTTTTTATTGAACCTGTCGATTTTTTTTTAAATATGAACGAAATTATTCATATGAAACAATTTGATTAATGAAGTATAGATTCACATTGCTCGTTTGAACTCGATCCAACAAATTCGATCTTTTTTTTCGAACATGTTCTTTTCTTGTTTACAATATCTCGTTATTTATAAAGATCATTATAATAAAATTACGATATTTTAGATTTAACATGTTTTACTTTAAGAGGAACGGCTGCGCCGGCTGTTTCGTATATGAGGTCAAAATAACTAACTGGATGATTTATTTTTGCGATAAGGAACTCCAGTACAATTTTTTTTTATCAATAATGACGTTCAAACATAAACATAATTTTTTTTTTTCTAAAGTAAGTTTTTATAGTTAAGATAATTTTCAAAGTTTCATTTTTTTCAAAACCCACGAAAACGCTCCAAATCTATGGCCGGTCGGTTGTGATTGTTTTGACTGTACACAATTTTATATTCTACCTTTTTAGAAACTTTAACTCAAAGAATAATAATAGTATTGACCATTAACATTACCATAATACCCGTATTGATAATTGGTTTGATCAAAAGTACTCTAATTTCTTTCATTAATAATAGTTATTTATATTGAAAAACAATTATAGAGCTTAAAGTCACCCAAATTAAGTTTAAGTTTCGCCAAAACTAAAAAAATGCATATTTAAAATACAATACAAAATCCAAATACAGAATGCCCACGTGACGTCAGATGTTCCAAATGCAATGGTACCAACGATATTTTTATGAGATGATTTTTCATTCACTTTTAAATAACGATTTATTAATTCTACGTATAATTAATTATATATAATTGAAGTTATATATTCAGAATCGATCGTATGCTGATCCATATGAATACATATTTTTAAAGCCATTATATTTTTCACTGGAGATGCTTATTAAAGGTACGGTAAATATCTAGTACGTATTAGAAATATTTTATTCGTTTTTGTTTTAAATTATGAAATATAGGCCATTAAAGAAATCAATTTTTCATGATTTTAAAGGCAACCTCAGAAATGTTAATGGTGGTTTTTCAACTCAAAAATAAAAATTTTTTTGGTCGATATATTAAATTATGTACGGCAAATTTATGTTCCAACGTAAATTAGTCATTTTTAATTTAAATTTAAGCCCACCATAATACTGATTTTAACACTTTTTAATTTCAATTATTTTATAATTCATTACATTTTCATAGTACGAAAAAAAAACAACTTCTATTCCGTAGTAGATATTTGCTACACCTTTTGATGAAAAAATGATCATTCGGTTTGGATGAGAATTTTGGCCTTAAATCCAAAATTCAGTTTTGTATGAAGCTTTTACCCGATTTTACTTAATCCGTTATTATCTTCCAATTACGTTTTTAGTAAAATTTAATTAAAATATAAAAATTAATTACGTCTCGTTGAGATAAATAAAAACATGGAGAAATTTTGACAACAGTGACAGAATCAGCGATCGAAATAATTACAAAAGATTTCCTTTTTGGAAAATATTCTTCAATTAGAACGTAATTAGTATTAATATATTCTCTCCTTTAAGTTATAAGTAAAAAATTTGTAAGTTATTTCTCATTCGTAATAATAATTAGTAATTGGCTTGGCTTTAAATTAATTACAATCGCGACGTACACCAACACAACACAAGAAACCACAACAAACTACGAGTACATGTACCAAAAATACACTCAACAAAATACAATAAATTACCCAACGATATTAAAAATGCAAGCCAATGTGAAAGGTCTCAAAGTTAGATGCTTAAACTATATTATTTGAAATGCTGCGACGTTTGTCCAAGGAAGCGAAGCTAGCAGTCCACAATGGAGTGCTGATACCAACCTTGATGTATGGCAGTGAGGCATGGAACTGGCAGAGGAAGGATGAAAATAGACTAAATGCTGTAGTAATGAAATCTCTGAGACGAACGTGTGGTAAAACCATGTATGATCGAGTGAAAATGTTGAGATTCGTAAATGCTGATGTTAGCGTAGTATAAAGATAAGTGGACGCTGATTAAGTAGAGCGAATGAATGAAGAAAGGAGTGTAAGAAGAAATATAAGTGACAATGAATGAAGAAGCAGCTTATTTTATAGGAAGCATTAAGGCACGATCAAGTGAATCAAATACTTGAGTTGGGCCATGTCAGAAGTCGGAATAACAGAAGAGAATGTATGAGACGTTGTATGAAAGTGAATGAAGCAAGAAGTGTATGCCAAGATCGAGCTGTTTGGCGGTCCGTCCTCTCTGCCTACCCCTGCGGGGAAACGGCGTGATGGTTAGTTAGTTCTGTGACGTGCCTTTGCAATAAGTATAACGACACAATGTACCAGTGATGTGTTTCTTTATAACAAGTGTATCTGTACACTTATATTATAATGTACCAGTGATATGTCTTTATTACAAATGCAAATTATGTGTTGTAAATGTTGTTAATGTACTGTGAATGTTAATTATGTATTTTATATATTAAGTATGTTTGTTTCTAAAAACTGTACTGCATGTTCTGCATGTGATCCCACAATGAGTTTGTTATCTCTTCGGAATAAAATGTACTCGTATAATGTATTGTGTACTTATTAATAAATAAAAATATCATCGGTTAAGAGTAATAAAATATGTATAGAATAGTTCATAGAATGACTGCTGTAAAAATGAGGTATCTGAGGCGTATGTGTGCTAATACTTTGTATGACTGTGTCAAAAATGAGGAGATACGGAAATAATGCGAGGCTGAAGTAAGCGTAATGGTTAATATAAAAAGGGACGTTTAAATGGTTTGGGCATGTAGAGCGGATGAACTAAGAAAGGAGTGTAAGTAGAATATATAACGCGGAAATTTATGGTGGAAAAAGTCGGGCATACCTGAAAAAGACGTGGCACGATCGAGTGAATCAAATATGTTACTTGAGACGGGGCGTGTCAAGAGTCAGAATAACAGGAGAGTATGTATGAGAAAATATTATTAGGTGAATGATGGAGTTGTGTGAAGGTTTATCCTCTCTGACTACCCCTGCTGAAAAAATGGCATGATAGTTAATATTAGTAACATTTAATCCTGGGCTCATTTGTCCCGTAATTGTCATATATTTTTCTGTAAATGCGAAAGAGATGAAAATAGTTATCCACGGACTTTGTTTAAAGATAAACGAAATGTGATATGTCCTAACAAATGGCGCTAATTTAAATATTTTAGAAGGAAAAAAAAAAAAAAAAAAAACACCTTTAGCAATTAATGCTTTTTAAACTTATGAAAATACTGTAACTTACAAAAATATATTGTAATTTTATAAATTTCTTGAATGACTCTAAAATATTTTAATTAGCGCCATCTGTGAGCCCATATTAAGTTTACTTTAGCATCACGTTAAAATACTATCAGTTCTACAGACAACTTTACCTACCTCAGTTATTTTCTGTTCGATTTTGCTCCTTCAAAAGGTAAATACCGTCCAGGGATGATCGTTTTAAAATAGATTCAGCGTCAAACTTGGGAACTAATTTAACCGTGGATTGAGGAAAGCTTAAATTTTTAGCGCTTCACTTAACTTCGCTTTACTATCGAAAAAAAAAACTAAATTTTCCCACGATTCTACTAAAGAAAAAGTAAAAATTAAAAAAAAA
The DNA here is from genome assembly GCA_022606495.2 of Halesus radiatus. Classification (NCBI taxonomy): domain Eukaryota; kingdom Metazoa; phylum Arthropoda; class Insecta; order Trichoptera; family Limnephilidae; genus Halesus; species Halesus radiatus. Next base: position 17,075 of record JAHDVE020009918.1, on the reverse strand, counting down.
ATAAGTGTATCAAAAGCATTATGGGCAGTCGTGTTCCAAAATGGCTAAATAAATCCAAGATTTCCCATATATTATAGAAATATTTCCTTTCAGGAATAGTCGTATTTCGCTGAAATCTCCCGAAAATCTTTTTTCCTTTCAATAGAACACACTATCCTGAAAGGCACACACACAAATGAAAGCCTTAAATACGGTTTCTAAACATTTCTCCGCTCATTATTTTCCTTTCGCCATTTTTCGCCTTGACAGATGGAACCAGATGGGGCACGTTCAAAAATAGTACCTACCCTTGCTGGAAAATAAATACTCTCAAAAGGAAAATAACTTCTTATTTCAGATGAAAAAATACAACATCCGTCACTTTAGCTGTTCGATTTCAAATTAATGAATTTCGAACATTTTGTATTTATTTGACAGGTGGCAGCACTTAGCAAGTACTAACTTAGGAGATAATTGTTAAAATAAAAATCGTACATCCTTTGTACGTAAAAATTGTATATCCTTACTCTACATTTTTACTATGTCTGTTGATAAAAAGTTAAGTTTTACAACTGTATATAGCATTCTTAATACGTGTTTTATATATTATAAAATAAAAAAAAATTATTGAACTTAATTACAATAAGATTAATTAGTTAATTAATTAATTAGTTGGGGAAAACACCAAATAAACCCCTTAAATTAAAATTTCACAAAATTAATATACACGTAAAAATCGCAATAACCGCATGACGCCATTTGAAGTTATTTGATGTAACGTTCGCCAATAGGTACTGCATAAAACGATTGTTTTTATTTTTAAATAACTCATACAAAGAACCTATAGGCTATTTCACAGATTCATGGTTTCGGTTTTAAAGAAAAAGTAAAACATTATTTGGTATTATGTCTACCCCAACTGTAATTGTTCATTTTCTTTTTTAGGCTGGCAGTACCGGCCAACATTACATTAAATAACTTTTAAAATGGCGTATTGTGATTCCCTCAATTTTTTGTAAAATAGTAATTTAAATGCACTATTTGGTGTCTCCCCCAATTGAGATAGCTATTTCTTATTATAATTAATTCAATCAAAACGTTTTTTATTAAATAAAATTCGTATTAAGAACGCTATACGATTGTAGAATATTACCAGAAAAATTTCAAGGCAGAAATTTTGGTGTGTTTGTCGTATTATATTGATCAATTTTCCTTATTTGGTTTCATTGGCTCCTACATGAATAACCTTAGAAATGGAAAAGTATTTATAAAAATAAAAATAAATCATTTTAGTTTACAACGTCTTTCACGCAATTTCTGATCTTTTGCACAAATTCATCAATACTGTACTTTTTCATATTTGTAAAAAGCATTAACTTTGTGGCTCGCCATAGTTCAATCGTGAAATTAACAGATGATAGTGGGATTTTTACTAGCCGGTGCACCATTGAATGAATTCAATGGTTTCAATGAATTCATTCAATGAATGAAATACTAAAGATAGAGAACATAAATTAAGCCACTCAGGTATTTACCAACTATGTTGTAATGATTGTCCATCGTTCTACATAGGTAAAACAACTAGAAATATAAATATTAGAGTCACAGAACATTTAAGATGCTTAAATAATAATAACTTCTCAGAATTTGCCAATCATCTAATTTCTAAAGATCACACTTTTAACAAGGACACAGGGGTTACAATTCTTCACCGTAACAATAAAAGTAAAAAATTGGATAACTTAAAAGCACTCGAAATTAGAAAATCCCTTAATAATAATGCTAGTATTTTAAATAACCAAATTAACTTATCTTTTAGTCCCATTCTGAATGTTTTCCCAATAAATCGCTCTGTTCTTCCCGGAAATCCTACAATTACCCCTACCCATTTGCTTACCCCCCACTCCAACACCTAAAATTTTTATGTCTTGTCAATATTTTATATCATAAGTTAGTTTTAATATTCTCCTGATGAAGGAAGGGTGCTTCCGAAACCGGTAGAGTTTTGATAAAATAAAAGTGTTCTACAACAAATTTATGTGTTTTTTATTGTACTGTACTTTTTAACCGTTTAAGAATACTCCTCCAAGTTTTACCCTTTTACTAAAGTACCATATCTTAATTAAGTGTCAACCAAACATAATAAATAATCTCTCTGTAGAACGAATAAGTAAATGTATCCATGTCTCCTATCACTTACCTAACATATCAAACAAGAAATCTATTAAAATGGTCTATTGTGCATTAATCCAGCCCCTATTGCAGTAGAATATTATCGGGTGGAGAGGGGCCTATAAAGCTTCCCTACAGTCAACAATTACAATCAAAGAAATAAACATTTAAAAACCATAAAACTTCCCTTTAAAAATATACCTTATTTTAAATTTACAGAAAAAGTTTCACTAATAAAAAACACCCCACTGATAGTACAATATATTATTATCGAAAAACAAAATTAATGTAATTGAAACTTTGAAATATGACCAATTCATAAAGCAAATTAACTCCCTGAACTTGGATAAAGATATTGTACCCCTAATGATGTATAACAATTGGCTCATAAATAACTATTTGGTTATTTTCACTATTTTTAGTTTATTTTATTGAATTACGTTTGTATTTATTTAAAAAAAAATTTCATATCACATACTGTGCATTGATTTTCTTACTATATATGTAAATACTCCTCCCATAACCACGAGCTACTGAAGCTCAAGTTATGGAGAGTAGATTAAAAAACAAGGAAAAAAAATCATGTATTTTAACACAATGGTACTATAATACATTTTTGAATGATAATCACATTTATCCGTGATGACAAAAGCCGATAAAGGCAATACCGTCCCCATTCAATTATAACGTTCCCCCCATATGTCGTTATGGATACCTCTCTTGTGTTGTCTCAATCGCCCATTTAATGTGTAGTCTTTTTTCGCTAATAATGGCTGTCCTTTTTTATAGGATTGTCTTAATCACTTCATTATTTCCCAAATAAAGTGTTTTATTTACTATTTAGTTCTTATAATATATGTATTGCTGTTGTCTCCCTCTAATATTTTATTCTACCATCTCTTTTTATTGTTTTATCCTCTCTGTCTTTTTCTGCTCGTACCTACTTATATATATATAGGTAACTCTGTATTATTTTATTTAGTTATTACATTTGCCTTGACGAGGCTTGATCTTAGTGAAACTGGTTGACATAAAAAAAATAAAAAATTGTGGTTTGTTTTATTTAATATGATGTCATACCACAAAGTGATAGCTTCTTATGATAAAATTATATGATAAATAAATTATCTATTCCTAAATCCTGTTAGGCTAAAGCAGTGTTTTTCTTATATGCAACGTTCCCAAATTTGTGTTTAACGCTTTCTTTCTGTGTATTTATTAAAAAATCGAAACTGGTACATAAAATTCATTCTGTAGTACAATAAATCAAATACATTTATTTAAACATTAAACTTTGAAATAATGACACATGTGTACTATCCTTATTCATTGCGTTTTTTTTACTTCTTAACGCATACTTAAAACTAATCTTACCATCCCTCCGTTTACTAAAGGGGTAAGCAGAGAAGATGGACTGCCACACAACTCTGTCTCGACACACACTCCTTACGTGACTATTCTGTTAGGCAGACTCTTGACAAATTAATATACATACATAAATATAAATCCAAGCACGCTTAAACTAATCGTCTCGGTAGCAACCTGGCAAGACATAACGCAGTAGCGTGGCTTGGCCTCGACACTGACATTGAACTGCCATTGGCCGGGCCGGATCGCCGCCGGTGCGGGTGACGTCACGGCGGACAGAACCGCTACGGTGCTGCGGGCACCTGGATATTGTGTTAAAAACATTACACTATTAATACGATACAATTTTTTCGAATGCATAGATGTGCATGATGTATTTTTAACGGTTGGTATTTGTGTTTTGAAGTATTTTGCATTCTGCCAGGAAATTCTTTTTTTGTGGAGCCAATTTGTTCGGAAAAGTATTCACGTTTTTTTTTTTACATAAACGATGTTATCATTTTTCAGTTTTTTTGTTTGTTTTTTTATCAAATTCTCAACAATAAGCTTAATTTTTCACATAAAGTACCTAATATCGTAATAGTTTATCGGAATTTTTATTCCTTTTTTGTACTATGCAATGATATTAAAATTAAAGACGATTTTTTTGTTTGTTTTTATTCTGATTACTATAATAATCTTTTTGTCACAGAATGCAACAAATTAAGTGACGTTTTCTGACTCGGGTTATTTTACTGCAGATGTACAATACATTGTTATGGAAAAAGTTATTTTTCGCTAGACATTTTTACACCAAGCATTAAATCCACGGGTATAGAGTTATTTTGCACCAAGCATATAATGTCTAGATATGCATGGTTTTATATCGATTATGAGATATATACTTTGCACCAGTCATAAACTTCTTGGGTATGATTTTACACTGGGTGTACAATTAGATGGAACGTTATTTCACACCAAGTACTGATACAATGGATTGATATGTAGAAGGTGGTTTTACAACAGGCTTACGAGGCGTCTACATTAATATATATATATTTATATATATATATTTATATAAATATTTATATATATATATATATATATATTTATACATACATCTCATCTACGTGAAGAAAGTCGATCCACATTAGACATACTCGTATAGTACAGGGACATGGCACCGGAAAAATAAGATGAAATTAAAAAATATATATATGAACAGTCCTCTGTTTAATTACACAAAATGCACAACACGAAATGAGGCAAACAAGGGCTACAGAAAAATAACAGCATATAGATAATATATGAATGAAGCAATGACAAAAAACTAATATTTTCATACGAACCGCTTTGATATCATATTAAATAAAACAAACCCTTTGTAAAAATATAATAACCGACCTGGCGAAGCTTGATCTAAACGAAACCGGTTAGCGTAAGAATACAATAAACCCGTGGTTTATAACAAAAATTTTGTTTTATTTAACATAAAAATATATACTGACGGCCTCCATGGTCGAGGGGTAATGCTTTCCACTACGAATCCGAAGGTCGCGGGTTCAAATCCCGGCGTGCGCAAGTAAATTTCGTTTAATTAATTCCCGCTGTTTCACAATTAATTCATTTAAAAATAATATATAGTATATTTTCGAACGTTCCAGAGTAGAAGATACTCTCAGTATCGCCCTGGGGAAAGACCACCATTCAGAATTGAAACGTTGCTTGAAATGGCTTTTAGCCGTGTTTGCTGACCAGATCTGAATAGCCAGGTATTTTTCCAGATTCCTCTTCCCCTTCTCCTTCCCCTCCCTAATACCTTCATCATCACAAAATTCCCCAATTGGGGATGCCATAGTCTCTCTGGCTCCAGATGGTTGGGAGCAGTTGGGACTCTTGTGTGGTATTCATATTAAACAATAAAAAAAACACTTGAGAGAAAATCTAAGTCATGCCTGAACAAGTTTTTGGTAGAGTCCATAATGTATATTAAAATATATTCTTCGTAAAGTTAATTTTTCATTGACACAAATCATTTAGACTGGTACTGGTGGCCGTGACTTGAGTTAATAAATAATACGTTGATAACGGTTAACTATTACGAGTATGTATTACATAGATATTTTGCAAGTATGGAATCGACCTTCACACAATAGCAGTAAGTAGAACAATCCGTATAGGAATGCAGGAAATGCAAATCTTTTACAATAATATCCACTGTAGATCTCTTATGATAATCTGATGAAATTAATTTATTTAGAAAGTTGACTTTGATAATCAAACTGGCGTTTATAGATAACATAAATTTGTCAACTTCGCCGGTCCAAGCAAAGTATCTACGTGTTTTCATACTAAAAATACATAAACACCCGCAATTAGCATTCATCAATAAATGAATAATAAAAAATGAACACATACGTGTTTGACATTCAGGGTGCAAAGCGTGTTTATACATTTTTTATAAAATGTACTTTCCTACATACACATCTTGACAAAATGGAGATTGAACAACAGTGGCGTAAGTAGGTACCTCTTTCCGTGTATTTTAAATTCTGTAAAATCAAACGCGTTTTAGAAAAAGGCACCCGCTCTCATACGATTGAACGACAAATGCATTTTTAAATTTTTGTTTATTATTGTGACAGCTGTTTCGGCGTTCAACGCAACCCTCAAACTGTGGTTAGGCCTCTTTCCGACGACTTACCTATATGATTTTATTTATTTTTATGATGTTTGAAATGATTTATTAATTTTAATCATTGAAGAAGATAATATTAACACATCTGTTGTTTTTTCGGTTCAGTGGTTCATTTTTGATGTGTTAATATTATCTTCTTCAATGATTAAAATATTACAATGAGGTTTACAAACTTCAATAAGTTATAAAAAATAAATTGAATATTTCTTTCTAGACTTGTAAAATAAGTCAATAGATGTCTCATATAAATAAAAATCGGGTAGGTATATCCGAGACTCTATCCAGATTACAATTGAGTTCTGGATGAAACTTTGCAATCATCATAAGGATAGCAGCCAATAATATGGGATTTATAAAAATGGAGGATAATATTAACAAATCTTGAACTTGAAGTATGATATCGGTGTAAATGGCGTAAATTGAACTGGTCTCATTAGCTAAGTTGGTTAAGCGGTTACCCCGGATAGGTAGAGGTCCTGGGTTCGAGTCCCAGATGCGACTGAAATCTTTTTTATTTCTGTTGTTTTCGGTTTCGTGGTTCATTTGGGATGTGTTAATATTATCTTCTTCAATGATTAAAATATTACAATGAGGTTTACAAACTTCAATAAGTTATAAAAAATAAATTGATTTATTAATATTTTCAGAATTAATGCTAATATTTCACACTTAGAAAATAATTGTAATAATTAATATTCTTTGCTCTGTGAGGTACTTACAGTTAAAATTTAATTTCCCTGCTTTTAATGATGGCAGTATTTTTATCGTTTTCTATTGACGTGAATGCTATTAAGGCAATGAATTTGAATATGTTTAATATGATTATTTAAAAATATATATTTTATTTAGACTTCGTGAATGTACTGAGAACTGACTTGATGGTCTCCGTGGTTGAGTGGTTGGCTACTAGTCCGGAGGTCGCGGGTTCAAATCCCGGGGTGCGCAAGTAAATTTTATTTGATTAATTTGTGTTATTTCACAAGTTATTTATTTTAAATAATGTATAGAATATTTGAGGCATATTCCAAAGTGATGGATACTCTCAGTATCGCCCTGGTGAAGACCACCATTCAGATTTGAAAAGTTGTTCGAAACGGCTTTAGCCGTATTTGGTGACCAGATCTGAATAGCCAGGTACTTCCTCTTTCCAATCTCCTTCCCCTCCTCACTACCTTCAGCCTCACAACATACCCCAATTGGGGATGCCATAGTCTCAGTGGCTTCAGACAGTTGGGACTCTTGTGTGGTATCACATGATTTTTTTTTTATATATATTTACTCTGGAACACCGCTAACATCGGAAAAACATCACTGTACGCCACTGGTGAGCACGTGTACTCGTGTACATACATACCAGCTATCCAATGTTGATGTTTAGTACGCCGCGCCATCTCAATTTACTATGAAATCATATTTCCTCTGCTCCCTTGAGAGGAATGGGTGGCTCGCGGTGGAATAGCTGTTACACCTAGTCTAGGTATATGATGGGTGGCTTAAGCAAAGCGGGTGGGGCGGGTGGAATAGGTGGAATGAGTGGAACGGCACGGGTTTCCTACGGTGGAAAATAGAATCTCCCACTAAAGCCGGCGAGGCAGAAATATCCGGAACAAACGTTAGTCCATAAAAGCTTTTAACAAAAACGTGACTTTTCAAGTCCCGATATCTAACAGTAGTTAAATAAAATTTATTATATATTTCGCGATTGTTGGGTACGATTGACGAAGCGGGTTTATGACATGAAGTATGTGACAAGAATGGAGGATAGCTGATGAATATTGGAAATACGAGCATACAGGTTTTTTACGATTCATCGCGAAGGTTTCGAGATTCGATGAATTTAAATCTCTCAATTTGCACAGCTTTTGTATAGATCTTTCCCTTGACGGTAATTTAAAGAAGAGCCTTTTTTGTACATTTTGTTTGTATACATTTTACTGAATATCCTAACAACCACCCAATAAAATGTCAATTATTGTAAACAACTTTTCATAAGATAATTTTTTTTTTTAAATTTTAATAGATTCTGTTATTATTTTTTTATGAAATATTAGTTGATGTGTTTGCCAAACATTTATTTTTCAAAATAAATCTAAATAATAAAATTCTTAATTAGGTACCTACTTGTGTTTCTACACAAACAAACGTTCTTCTTTTAATATATCTATAGGCTAACCTCAATACAATATGGCGGTTTCAATGTTTTTCATACTAATTTTAAAACGTTATAGCAACAGTTTTACATATTAGATTTCATTCAAACTACTCTCTAAACCTTCTCGGCACTAATAAGAACAAACTGTGCTGTTTTCAGCGAAACCGGCGAGTAATTTTTGAGAAAATCGAGGACAGACAGACAGACAGAAAGACAAACATTAATTTTTATATATATAGATTTTTTAATTGAAATTAATATCTTATAAATTATTTTTTATCGAAAACAATCGTAAAATATTTTATAAACTATTAATGAATTAGAAATTAATATTTTCTAAAATATTTTTTAAAAGAAATAAATGTTTTATGAAATATTTTAACATTCTTAATCAGGATAAATTCAAATATACCCTCTAAGACTTTTTTAAAGATGATGTACAACACAATTTTTTCATCTCCATAAATATATTCCCTCTGTTATTAAACAATTGTATGAACTAATGTAACAATTAATTTTTACCCTTTATTTTACTAGTAATTATTGTCCGCCATTTTTCCCTGCATTATTGTCCTCGAAGAGCCCTATTGGATATTTATAATAAATAGGTATGTTTCCTGTTGTATGCTGATGATGCGGTGCTGATTGCTAACAGCATGGAAGATCTCCAGTCCCTCGTATCTAGGATGAACGAAGTATGTATGAAGAATGAGCTAATGATGAATGTAAGTCTAAAGTCATGGTGTTTGAAAGAGAGAGTACGAAAATAGTGTGCAATATAGTTGTGAATGATGAATACTTGGAGCAGGTAGACGAGTTTGTGTATTTGGGAAGTATGTTTACGAGAGATGGAAAGACTGATAGGGATATTGAAAGAAGGGTGAATGCAGGAAACTCCATTAACGGAGGACTGAACGCGGTTGGCGCAAACAAAAAGTTGTCCAAGGAAGCGAAGCTAGCAGTCCACAATGGAGTGCTGATACCAACCTTGATGTATGGCAGTGAGGCATGGAACTGGCAGAGGAAGGATTAAAGTAGACTGAATGCTTTAGAAATGAGATCTCTGAGACGAATGTGTGGTAAAACCATGTATGATCGTGTGAAAAGTGTTGAGATACTTAAAAGAATGCAAGGCTGATGTAAGCGTAGTTAGCAAGATTAAGAAAGGGACGCTTAGATGGTTTGGGCATGTAGAGCGAATGAATGAAGAAAGGAGTGTAAGGAGAATATATGACGCGAATGTGAATGAAGAAGAAGCCGCGGACGTCCAAGGAAGACGTGGCACGATCAAGTGAATCAAATACTTGAGTCTGGCCATGTCAGAAGTCGGAATAACAGAAGAGAATGTATGAGACGTTGTATGAAAGTGAATGAAGCAAGAAGTGTATGCCAAGATCGAGTTGTTTGGCGGTCCGTCCTCTCTGCCTACCCCTGCGGCGAAACGGCGTGATGTTAGTTAGTTAGTTATAATAAATAGGAACTTTTATGTATTTTTTTTTATGATGGATGATAAATTGATGCTGTTGATCATTGTTTATTTTTTATGGTTCTTATTCACTTAGTGATGTTAATAAATGTGTTGTAAAACAATCAGGTTTTAATGCAAAGAAACAATAAATAAATTAATATATTTACCCAAAAAAGGATACGACACTGCCACCTAGGCGAATTACACCAAAGCTTCCGACCACGCTATTATTACTTCGTGAACAGGTCCACTACCACTGTTCGCATCCGTTGTGAATCACTAGGATAATCAGGTGAAACCAAATAAAACCTACTCATTAAAATCGCGACAAAATATTAAAAACAGATCTTAGAAGATATCTGGTACCGAAAATATTTAATAAAATTCCCCCAAAAATAAACATTAAAACCTGCAAAATGTCATACATCGATTTAATAATAACCTAATGTCTAATTAGTTTGGGTTGAGGAGAGTATGAAAAAGAGTTTAAGAGAAACGTCTGCGCGGCCTGTACAGGTGAAAATATAATAAAAACAGTAATTATTGAATGGAACACTAGTATATATTGATTAACTTGGCGGGTTTGCGATAAGCCGACGTAGCTCAACGGTAGAGCATCTAACCGGACATTAGAAGGGTGCGGGTTCGAGTCCTGCCGGCGACATTTATCTTTGCTCGGAAGGTTTTTTCAATTTCGATGAGTGTTTTAGATTAATAATTATTGTTTATAAAAATAATAATTGTTACCCTTTGCGCTATGCACAAAAATCTTGTCTTAAGTTTTTAAGAACTTTAGTTTATCAATTAATAAATATTTGACAAGTCAAAGCAATTTTCACCAATAAAATGTAGACATAATTTGTCTCGACGCTATCTATTTGAGGGATTTAGCCGTTACAAGCCTCTCTCATATTAATAAAGTTGGTTGTTTACAGGTGAAAATATAATAAAAACAGTAATTATTGAATGGAACACTAGTATATATTGATTAACTTGGCGGGTTTGCGATAAGCCGACGTAGCTCAATGGTAGAGCATCTGACCGGCAATCAGAAGGGTGCAGGTTCGAGTCCTGTCGGCGACATTTATCTTTGCTCGGAAAGGTTTTTTTCAATTTGATGAGTGTTTCAGGCTAATAATTATTGTTTATAAAAATAATTGTTACCCTTTGCGCTATGCACAAAAATCTTGTCTTAAGTTTTTAAGAACTTTAGTTTATCAATTAATCCAATTATTGTTTATTTTTATTGTTATGATGTCTACCTATATTTTCAGTTGTTTTCAAATCTTCTCAATTGCTATTAGTAATTATACAATTCTAGCTGATGTCTACCCGTTCTTGGTCAGTTTTTTTTTAATAAAGTTATGAAAACTGTAATGCTTTTTCCATTATTTTTTCTTTTCAATTTTTTTTTAGCTTATGTACATTGATCACAACATGCATGCGCCTAAATATAATAATTTTGCCCTACATTTGTATGATGATTGTAATTTATTGTTGTATTATATTATATTGTTGAAATAAACTCCTGCTGACAAGCTACTTGCAGTGGCTTAGCGGGTATAAGCTCCCACTGTATATTATCAATATTATACAATAGAATTTTTTTTTAAGTTGTGAATGTTTGCTTGTCGTTTGGGTATCATGATTAATTTGACAGCAAAAGTAATTCCTTGTAACGACTATTGCTATCTCTAAATAATAAAATAAGGAAACATTCTTTTGAAAATTTATTTCATTCCAAACCTTTATTTTTTCAGAATGTATCTACATAATAAAGTTCTTAAGTAGGTACCCACTTGTGTTTTCCATTTTGAAAATATTCTACCGAAACAAACCTTCCTATTTTGAATATGTAATCTGTGCCTAACCAGAGTGGTATATCTATGGGCTACCCTCAATACAACATGGCGGGTTCAATGTTTTTCATACTAATTTTAAAACGTTTTAGCAACTGTTTTACGTACTAACATAATTACTCTCTAAACCTTCCCGGCAATAATAATACTAAACTGTGCTATTTTTAGCGAAAGCGGTCTAGTAATTTTCTAGAAAATTGAGGACAGACAGACTGACTAACAATCATATTTATATATATAGATTATAAACTTTCTATTATGTAATTTTTACATATATGTATTTGGTTAATGTCAAAAATAAATAAAAGGAGGATAACTTTATAAACGTACATGATACATATTCGATTATTTTATGTCTGATGTCTTAATAACCTGTTCTTAGATAATATAACTGATGGCCGTTCTTCCCAACTTTTTGTATGATCAATCTGAGTCACCGATGAGCCAAGTGTTTTGTTCTGTGTGCCTGTTTTCAACCATTTTTTATCCTAAATTGTCTATGGAGGATCCCGCCCACTATAAAATAGTAATAAAGTAATCAGTAATAGTAAAATAGTAATCACCCACTTTTAAGACAATAAAGTGACATCAAAGTAAAAACTTTCAATTTGAAATTACATAGATGAGTTAATATTTTACTTATTATGGATACATATCATTTTTTTAAAACTAATACATAAACCAACACTGTATACTTCACAAAAGTGTGTGTTAAAAATATGTTGAAAATAAAGTGTTACTTGACTTTTGCTGATGCCGCGAAAGCACATTGTTCTTTTCGTACATTTGACATTTGACGTTTCTCGTCCGTGAAAAAATAAGACAAAATTTAGCTTATGATAAGCAAAATAAAGGTTCTTTTTAGTTTTATTTAAAACATTTTGACATCCGAAAACGGAAATAAATCTTTGTCATTCAATGGTTTAATCACGTAAAATAAATAGTAAACTAATAATGTCATTTGTATTTTCGGTGACCTTTGTTCACCCTATTGACACTTTTTATAACTAGTCAGTCCTCTGCTGAGAGGAACTTAATCCGCAAAAATCAACATCCTAAATGGATCGTAAATTCGATCGAGACTTTCATTGGGAAGAGCGTATTTGTGCATTTGAACAGTGTTCAGGCAAAATTTCGGCTCAACAGTTGCTCAGTAGGGTTGGGAAAAACGGCCGTTAGAAATTATATTTTTCTGGAAATGAGTCTTAGAAACGTTCTACTTAGAAGCCAGCGATGGCCATTATTGCCATGACTGCAATAACGATGTTTTAAGCGTTTATTGGATGGAAAGGGTAGTCGGAAGTTTTTTTTACTCCCCATCTGAACAGGATAAAATCAAACTGCACGTAAAGTTTATACAGTAAGCTGTCTTAAATTTCTGTAAATTTAATATTATTAAGAAATAGCCCTTCATAATATTTAATTTTGGTTAGTAAGAAAGTTAATGACAAATTTAATGTGTAATACTCAATAAATCTATTTAATTTCTGTTCAAAGTCAGGTAAACCTAACATTTAGTTTCTAGTATTTTACTTATTAGGTAATTGTGGACTATGGTTCAAAAGAAAACTTTTAACCCATTTTAAATGTATCTACATTAAAAAACTATTTTGTTTCTTTTTTCAAAAATACAACTAATTTTGAACATAACACGCAATTAAGGAAGTATTTACGTTTCTTTCAAAAAAACTACAACAGAAAAAAAAGATTTACTAAACCCACAGACACTTTTTATTCTCAAATGTTAAATGTATCCTTAATTTAATAAAAGTCGTACTACATCTGTAATCTGACCAAACTGAAATCCCTGGAAGTTGAATGTATTTAAAGCAAAGGTTCCCAACCTTTTTGAGGTTGGGTGCAACTTTATATCCTACCACTCAGAAGTATCGACTGGTAACAAAAATCTTAGAACAATATTTGCTGTAATAGGTTTTTAGTTCTTCAAAACTTTTACCATTAAGGGGGAGAGGAACGTCGGAGAACGTCTTACGACAGTCGATCCCTCGACAGTTGGCCCCCCGACAGTTGGCTTCCCGACAGTTGATCCCCCCGACAGTTGATCCCTCGGACACTGGATCCCTCCGACAGTTAATCCCCCGACGGTTGATCCCCTATGTCCTCATTTGTAAAGTAAGTAAGCAGAGAGGATATACTTATATCTGCAGGCGTCGTAGGGAAAATACGCTATAGGTTCAACTTGCATATAACATAACGAAATGTCCCCTTCATATTTCCTTCCCGACGTCCCTCTCCCCATTCAACCGTTTCATCAACAGATAAACACGACTCTACCAAAGCAATCTGTCCTGCTAACAAGATATAATTTTGTTCATACATGTTTTAACATATGGAAATAATAGGTATGTTTAATGTTCGCAGTCATTAATTATTGGGATCGATCAAAATTTGCACCGCGATCGACCGGTTGGGAACCCCTGGTTTAAAGCAATTCGTGCACTTGAATTGTACGCGTTGTGAATCTTTTTAAATTTACAAAGAGTCGACTAATTTTTCATTGGGAGATCATGACATGTCTAGAGGTCTAGACTGGCCAGCAAAGAAACGTAAATACACACAACACAACAACACACATGAGATACAACACACATGAGATACAGAGCATATTTGATACATCCACTGAACCGATAATCCCAAAAAGCATTTTGTATTCATTTACGCTTCATTATACAATTTATTATACGTGCATAATATTTATTAGGAGTGGGCTCATTGCCTATTGGCAATGTCTACCAACCAACCCAGTTGTGGTAAAAATTGCCACTGTCACCATTTTACAAATATTTTTCTATACATTCTTCAGAATCATTAGAAAATATTTACGTAAAACATTGACGTTAGAATTAATAGAGTTACCCTGAGTACGATTCCGACGGCTGTAGCCAAAGGTCACGTGACACACATTTTGGTACCAACATCGTTCACTTCCGTCTACGTTTGTTTCGCGTGATTTTGACTACGGTAAGGAAATTACAAAACTTTTATAAAAAGGGTGAAACTAATACTCTAACAAAATATTCGGTTTTTGTAAACAAGATGAAACTTTATACTTAGTTGCTGTTTTACTTAAAATTGGCGGGACGCCGAGCTCACTTCCGCCCCTCTTATCTTGGTTTCTTCCCCTTGCGTGCTTGGGAATCTCTATTTACTATTTTCTTTGTGACTTAAAAAGTAATTTACGTAAAATTAAAGTAATTTCGTGTTCAGTGTTAATTCACGAGAAGCATAAATTATTTATTTTTTTATCTGAATAACGTAAAAGAGTACCTAACTGTTCGGAGCCATTGTAACTACGTACTAAACATGGCTATTTGTCATTTCAAGTAACGTTTCAAGCGAGAGCGATACTGAGAGTATCTACCACTCTGGAACGGAATACTATATACTCTGTATTATTTTATATATCTTTAGCTTTCTACAGGCACACGAACACGCCCACGGTGTGCTTCTGTCGGTTTATCTCTTCGGTGATCACATCACATATTAGACGTAGCAGGTCACTTTTAAGTAGACTGTGGGTAAATGTCGCAGAGGTCATATTCCTGGGAAGTCACGTCCTTGGGGTAATCAAATTACTGGGGTAAAGTCACCGCATGAACTTCATAATGAAACTTATTGACGTTTCGGAGATAATCCATTCCAGACCGTATTATTTTTTTATCGTGGGTTTTATGAGCGTTTTAATAAACACCGGAGGTTAGTTAGCCCGCGGCCATGCGAAGGCAGAAGTTCAGACGCAAAAGGTTATTCATCATATAATAGATTTAAAGCCGAGATAGATAATCTTAACATAATATTCATATTTAATGTTTATATAATAAGCTAAGAGCCGATAATTAACCATTTTTAATAATAATATAAATACTTGCATGGATTCATTAAACCTTCGTTATTTGCTTGGGTTGGGTTTTCACAATATTTTTTTTACTGGCTTCTGCTACTATAAAGCATTATATAAAAAAATCTGAGTTGTCAGCTTTTTTGTTTCCTATCTGCTACAGGAAGGGTTCAAGACCCGGATTAACTCTTTCCACTTCTTAAAGAAGGGAGAACCCTCACCACAGCACCCCTAAATAAGACCTTATGCAACTATAATGAAACACCTTTTGAAATTATTTTACTGGTTCTACTCGTTGTAGAACCAGTATCGGCCTCTTGAGACAACCAATCATTTAAACATAATATATAGTATATTTGTGCACGTTCCAGAGCGGAAGATACTCTCAGTATCGCCCTGGTGAAAGACCACAATTCAGAATTGAAACGCTTAAAATGGCTTTTAGCCGTGTTTGGTGACCAGATCTGAATAGCCAGGTATTTCCCCACCTTCCTTTTCCTTTTCCTCTTCTCCTTCCCTTCCTCAATACCTTCAGCCTCACAACATTCCCCAATGGGGAATGCAATAGTCTCACTGGCTCCAGGTGGTTGGAATCAGTTGGGACTCTTGTGTGGTATTCATATAAAAATAAAAATAAAACATTTAGAATGGAAGCGTCGCTTGAAAACTTTTACCATTTTTCACTGAATAGTCATGTAATTCCTAGCCTTTCTCTTGCCCTTCTTCTTCCTCTACGCCGCCTAACACCCAGTGGCGTACAGCCCATAAGGACTGAAAAGCTGTGCCTACCTTACTATTTCCAGATATCAGAAAAAAATTCAAGAAATTACAGAAAATAATTATTTCATGATCGTTCAACAGTAAGAAATTGTTTAATTTCAAATATTTAGTTACGATTTGCCTTGAGCGCCTTATCCTCCATACGTCATGGTGTGGCGAATGATGACAATCAATAACTGAAAATCTACAGCCTACCCTTGGTCAAGGAGCAATCCACACCACTGCTAACACAATCAGCCTCGCAACATATACCAAAATCGGAAGTCATAGTTTCGATGCACAACCCGCGGCCCGCGAGTGTTTTCGTACGACCCACTTGGCGAAATAAAACATCAAAAAGTTTTCCGTAAAATATATATTAATTTTTAATCATTGAAGAAGATAATATTAACACATCCCAAATGAACCACGAAACCGAAAAAACAACAGAAATTAAAAAGATTTCAGTCGCATCTGGGACTCGAACCCAGGACCTCTACCTATCCGGGGTAACCGCTTAACTAACTTAGCTAATGAGACCAGTTCAATTTACGCCATTTACACCGATATCATACTTCAAGTTCAAGACTTGTTAATATTATCCTCCATTTTTTTTTAAAATCCCATATTATTGGCTGCTATACTTATGATGATTGCAAAGTTTCATCCAGAACTCAATTACAATCTGAATAGAGTCTCGGATATACCTACCCGATTTTTATTTATAAGAGACATCTATTGACTTATTTTACAAATCTGGAAAGAAATATTCAATTTATTTT
>JAHDVE020009917.1:0-95668 GCA_022606495.2 Halesus radiatus | reverse complement strand
TTTTTGTGATCTTTTGCGATCTTTTGTGATCTTTTGTGATCTTTTGTGATCTTTTGTGATCTTTTGTGATCTTTTGTGATCTTTTGTGATCTTTTGTGATCTTTTGTGATCTTTTGTGATCTTTTGTGATCTTTTGTGATCTTTTGTGATCTTTTGTGATCTTTTGTGATCTTTGTGATCTTTGTGATCTTTTGTGATCTTTTGTGATCTTTCGTGATCTTCGCGTTAGCCTGCCACCTTGGATGAAAAGTGCGAAAATTTATTTTTTATAAAATATTTCCTCAACAGTTGATCCTACGAACTAAAAGAAGATAAAATTTCCTACATTTTATTTTTTAATATTTTTTTCTGTAAGTGTTATATATTATGGGTTGCAGCGCCGGGAAGGTGAATTTTTTTAACCTTTCAGCAGTTTGCAAATTTCATTTTATTATTTCAGTCTATTCGTTACGTAATAACAATCATTTTCTGGACTCCTTTTCACTCCACTAATTGGTAAAGTAGTTTGTATTTTTAAATTTTTCTAATTTTGTATTGTATTTATTTATTTATTTGATCATTCGCCCATCTGTCGTTTACATGGATTTTAGAACATAATGTAAAGAGCTATCAAAAATTATAAGTACATAGAGATTCTAACCATAAAGTAATGATCAATCGTTTTCAAACATCTAACAGTGACATAAAATAGAAAACCAAAACAATATTATAACACAAATATATAAAAAAAATATATTGTCGAATCAAACTACAATACTAGATACTAGATTGCAACTTGAAGAATTACCTTAAATTCGAGCTGGCTCTATTTCCTGTCACTTTTCTCAGAAGAAAGAATGAACTAAATTAATTTTCGACTATAAATAAAAAAGTCATTGTTATTCCTGTTTTCAACAGGTTTATAATCTTTGGAATTCTCGTATTGTGGAAATGGTACAGTGGAATTATGCTCCATCAGTGCAGCGGACGCTCAAAATATTGCGGAATTTATTATGGAATTTCCACTTCTTTTTATTTATTGTGGAACGTGAACTCCGAGTTCAAAATTAAAGCGGATTATTATTACTGAGCGAGAGTATGTTGTTTTTTTTTTGGTTGGAACAGTGTTTTTGATATTGTTTGATATTTTAATATCAATTTTGTGAAAATTTGGTTCATTTAATTCTTGGTAACGAAGTAGTAATAATTGTTTATTTAATTTAATTCTTGGTTTAGTGCGCTCCACTCTAGAATTTGGTAGCCGCCTCTGGTCGGAAGCCCCAAAATATCTGTAAAAAAAACCCCGACTCTGTGGAGAAACGGGCAGTCCGTTTGATAGATTCGCCTATCTTAACAAACGGATTGCAATCTTTGGAGCACAGACGTCAGGTGGAAATGCTGCCCTTGTTTTACCGGTATTTTAATGGAAGATGCTCTGTAGATCTAGCGTAATTAATCCCTTTGGCACCGGTGCGCTGTCAGGAAACACACCAAACATTTGCACACGGTTGACATTTGTTACATGAGAACGGGTCGCTTCTATGACTCGTTCTTGTATTCAACAGCTCGGCTGTGGAATGATCTGCCGACCTCTGTGTGTCCTCCCTTCTACAAAATTGGTCTCTTTAAGACCCAGGTTCACTCCTTCCTATCCTCTAAAAGACCCCCCGTACAGCATCCCCAGCCTCAGCCTCGAGGGAAATTATTAGTAGGGAAGATATAGGTAGGTACTAAGTTGTATAATGGGTATAATCGTAAAACTTTAAGATCTATCGCTCAGATTATTTCGTAAACAACCATTATTGTAGAGTTTTATAGGACACAACGCGAAAGATGTGACCCGGAATCTGTGGACTATAATAACTGGCAACTTAATTTGAGGAATTTCTTAAGACGGAATATCTTGTGGTTGTATTAGGGGAACAATTATTTTTATAAACAATAATTATTACTCTGAAACACTCATCCAAATTGAAAAAACTTTCCGAGAAAAGATAAATGTCGCCGACAGGACTCGAACCTGCACCCTTCTGATTGCCGGTCAGATGCTCTACCGTTGAGCTACGTCGGCTTATCGCAAACCCGCCAAGTTAATCAATATATACTAGTGTTTCATTCAATAATTACTGTTTTTTATTATATTTCACCTGTAAACAACCAACTTTATTAGTATGAGAAATTTTATATCAGTTTGTAAAATAGGCCAAAAAATCCATTATTACAGTCATTTTACGTAAACTCAATAGGTTCTGCTGTGTCAATGAGCTTTATAAAGAATTTAATATCCTGGATGTTCTTCAAAACTACTTAAAAACGTTATTCCACGTACACAAATACATGGAAAATCTATCATAAATACATTACAAGAACTTACACCAGAAAGGATTTCCTTGCTACTAGGAGTAATACGCCAAAATATCAAAAGAGATATATACATATCTGGGATTGAAAACAAGTAATAAAATCCCCCTAGAAATAAACGTTAATACCTGCAAAAAGTCATGCATCGCTTCAATAATGCTTGGATAGGGGGGCGTCTGAATTTAAAAAAAATAATGTCAATTAGATTTATACGTACAAATTATTCATCAACGCAATTAGTAGATATATTGAAGAAAAATAATAACTACAAAACATTACACCACGTAAAACTTGTTTCCTTGTAATCTGTCTAGCTGGGAACTAATATCGACGTGACAAGACATTATAACACTTATACATATTTGAAGTATTCTCAATTGTCATTAGTTTTTATACAATATTATTTATTTTATTTTTATTACTGGCTTTTACATATTTTGTTAGATACATTTAAATTACAAGACTTAAACAGGTGCAAAACACATCACAGTAGGTACATAGATGAAATAGAAACTCTTCACGAAATACAACAACTAAATATTTAATTTGTCTCACGAATAAATTCAGCAATAACATTTTGTAAGTATCATACGAAGCATGCCTCACATTCACAAATAATTATACTCTAGACCATAGGTTCCCAAATTGGTCCGTACGGACCCCTGGGGTCCATATTGATTGGCAGGGTTAAAAATAAGTTCTTATTAGTTTCTATTATGCTATATAAATGTATCTATATTATGTAATCAATAAAAATAACTAGCAGAAGAAGGTTCAGAAATAAATGAAAAATCAATTACATTTCAATACACAGAATTGCAAAGGCTATGACTATTATATTGCCATAGCCATTTTTATATTAAGAATTCCAATTATATGTATAAAACAATGTGGAGAGTGGTTTGGGAGAGGTACATTGGAGAGGGATTATTAATTAATTCTAAATAATGATAATATTATTACGCAAAACGATAAACATAGTGTTTCTAAACGGAAAAAAATATTGAAAATACACTCACTAGAAAGCTATAGAAATTCCGCAGACGTACCGTTTCAACAAAAATATCCGGTTTTGTGTTAGATTGCCCTGAATTACTTGAACAAATTCAATTAAGAGTGTCCAACAGACAAACCGGACAAAACCACACACTAAGACTACCCCAATGCAACACTAACTCAAAACAAAACACCTTTATTCACAACGCTTCACACATTGTTAACACTTCATACACTGAGTTCGACTTATTCAAATTAGCCCCTTAAAATTTGAAACCTAAAATCAATAAATAAGATTCATACAATACATATTACTCTACACAGACTCTTCTCTACCCCTCCTTCCCATGATCCTAACCTCATAGGCTAACCTTGTAATTTTTCTTTTTTAATGGAATAATTTAAATACTTAAATAAAATCTATTATTAGTTCATATTTGACATAGATTTACCATACATAATAATTATTGTAAACTGTCGGTTTTCCAAATAAAAAATAATAAAAAAATAATATTTAAAAATTTAAAAAAATATATATTCATTGATGGATTAACCACAGTGATATTTCGCAGCTGTGCTTAAAACATTTTTTGTATATCAACACTTCTTAAAACAACCGTTCCTCCTAACACATGTAACACTCCCTTCGTATAGAGACCCGATTGCTTGTTTAAGATTCGTATTCAATCTATACTGGGACAATACCTTCCATATTTTTTTTCTTTCAACTCGGTCGTATGATTTTGTTGATGTATCAACTTATTCTATGATCTAGGTTTCATATTCATGTTGATAAATCTATCTCTTATCTATCTATATCTATAAAAATGATTTTTGTGTCTGCCTATCCTCGGTTTTATCAAAAATTACTAAAAATAGCACAGTTTCTTCTTATTAGTGAGCGAAAGGTTTAGAGATTAGTTTGAATGAAATACAATATGTAAATCTGTTGCTATAACGTTTTAAAATTAGTATGAAAAACATTAAACCCGCTATATTGTATTAATATTAGCCCATGGTTAGCTACAGATTACATATTCAAAAGAAGAAGATTTGTTTGGGTAGAATATTTTCAAAATTAGAAACACAAGTAGGTACCTACTTGATAACTTTATTATTTAGATATGGTAAAATACTCAAAAACTACAATTACAATTTTACCCATAAACCTCGCTTAGCAATAACGTACCCTGGTATGGCATCATATCGTGAAATAATATACACATCTTAATGGGGATAACTTCAGTCATTTGGATTATTATGGAAAGTAACCACGCATGTAATAAAACCTTTCTAAATGTTTATTTCTGATATTCAGATATCACTGTTTGCCTATCCTAGATTTAGGGAGACCATACATTTTTTTAAAAATGAAACTATATTATTTAATTTCAAATTATATAAAATAGACTTATGTTCACTTATAATATTCACTTATGAACAAAATATTCTCGTTTGTTAAACATTATGTATACGCTGATGATACAGCACTTATAATATCCCATGAAAATTTGGATACTGCAATAAAATTGTTACAGGTAGACTTTATTTCTTTATTAAAATGGTCACATGACTCTGGTCTAATAATCAATGCTAAAAAAACGAAATTGATGCATATAAGATCCCCGCATGCAAGGTACAGAGAGGCACCTGTAATCATATCCCATTCATTTAATTGCATTCACAATAATACCAAACAGCCCTGCGCGTGTACAAGTATCGAATTAGTCAACCAGTACGTGTATCTAGGTGTTACGGTGGATTGTAATATGAAATGGGACGTACAAATTTCCAACCTCTGTAAGCGACTTCGAGCCATTGTAGGAAGACTCCACAAGATAAAATTATACGTGCCTATAAAAACTATGAAACTAATTTATTTGTTTCTAGCAGAATCGACTATAAGGTATGGTATAACTTCTTGGGGACACTCCTGTAAGACCAACATAAAACATTTACAGCTGATTCAAAACGCCATGGTAAAGTTGTTAGTAAGTAAAACAGTTTTTAACCAAAGGCGAGACATTGATATCATGTACAAATCAATTAATGTATTACCTGTTCGTGGTCTTTTGTGGCATAAAATTCTACTGCAACATTTATCTGAAAGTCCGTATAAGGCAGTGGTGGATCATGTACACAATACACGTTTCACACAAAATATAGGAATGATAGTGCCAATATTTCAAAATAAATATGGTCAACGAACCCTTGAATACATTGTACCATTTATATTTAACAAATTGCCGTACGAATTTAAAAACAATTGTCCTATGATGAAATTCTCACTGATGTTAAAGTGTTGGCTTTTGGAAAGTAACCTTGTGTATTGATGGTAACAAATATGACGGTCTCCATGGTTGTATAGCTCCTAGATATCTGGTGTACTTACTGTTACGGTGTTACTATTATATTTAAGTCTATCCTCATTGTAACCAACCTGTACTGCTCTTTTATGTATATATCTTTTAAATTTTTATTTCTTAATCTATTTAATACTTACAGATGCTTTGATATTTCTGATATTTACGTAATAGTTATATTTTTGTAATATGAATGTTTTTATAATGTTGATATTTTTAAAAGTATTGATGTTTTTATAATATTGATATTTTTATAATATTGATACTTTTATAATATTGGTACTTTTATAATTTTGATATTTTTTATGATATTGACATTTTTATAATATTATTTAAATCGGTGTTATAAAATTGGACTCTAGTATCTCAATAACAAATCTGTAATGCTTTTACCATTATTTTTTCTCTTTAATTTTTTTTTCTCAACTTATGTACAGCACAAGATGCATGCGCCTAAATATAATAATTTTGCCCTACATTTGTATGATGATTGTAATTTATTGTTGTATTATATTATATTGTTGAAATAAACTCCTGCTGACAAGCTACTTGCAGTGGCTCAGCGGGTATAAGTTCCCACTGTATATAATTAATATTATACAATAAAAAAAAATTAAAAAAAGAAAAACATAATGAAATGATTTTTTTTGGGAATTCAACTCAGAACCTTCATGTTGCATGGCGGGTGCTCAACCAAATACACCACTGAACCCAATTTCTATAATGCCAATTCCCTCAATTATCGTCGAACGGGGTGAAGCCTGACTTGAGGGCTGCAGCTGGACAACGTAACTTTTTTTCATTAACTAAAAAGACACTTTGTTTGAATTCACTTTTATTTTTGTTATTATTTTTTTATTTAATAATGTTTTACAAAGGTCGCAAAAAATGTGACCTTACTGGGGTACCCCGTTCTAAGGTCACATTGTACATGGTTTTATATATGTATCGTAAATTAGGTCAAGTTTTTTGTAAGTTTTCGTAATTATGTTAAAATATTATTAGAGGAACATAATAATGCTACAAATACTCGTATAACATATTTTACCAGTAGATTCGAAACTAGTCGACTATACAAAAATAGAAGTGGATTCAAACAAAGTGTCCATTCATTTAATTCATCATGTCAAACCACAATGTGTTTGCTTATTGCGAAAATCTAATATTATCACAAAACGGGTATTTGTCCTGAATCATCGGTATACTCGGAAAAGGCACTTTGTATGCAAGTATATTCTGGCTTTTCTTGGTCGTGCCATGATTAGTTTTAAATTAGCGGTTGTACTGAATCTTTTGCCGGTCTTGAAGTTTCGTGTCTTATTCAAAAATTTGATGCCCAGGTCGAAAAAATATATTTATCATTTTTTTTTTACTTTAGTCGATATATTGATATTTGTCAAGTAAATATAAAATAAACGGCAATTTTTGTGTTTCCGGGGTGAAGTCGGACAGGCCACGAAAGGTTACAGGACCACTTATCAGCACTCCAATTCCCCGTATCTGTGCGCGATAAAATGCACAATTTCACAATATCGACATTCATCACAATACCCTTCAAAATATCGAACCGAATTAATGCGTGCGATCACAAATTGATGCACCAGTATAAAATGTATCAGTCCCGATCCTATCTTCCTCTTTCTCTCCCCCTTCGTTCTTTTTTTTCATTATCTTATTAGCTTCATAAATAAAATATCCGTGTTTGACCACTGTTAGCACAAGAAACTTTGTTGGTTTACCTTTTGTTAAACTTCATTTGTATATATATATTTATATGTATGAAAAGCTCTATGTTTATTTCTTGGATAAAGCTAAATGTGGATAAAGCTATCTCGGAAGTATGACACCACAACTTTTCTGTTCGTGATGCAGCTATCATGTTTTCAGTAGTAAAAAGTACTAAAAAGTTATTAAAAAAATACACTACATATCAAGAAAACACAGTGGTAAACGAGCCGGAAAAACAACAAAGCAATGAGAAATACCCGCCAGCGATGGAATGCGCTGATTCTATTTAGTGCGTCACCGCAACCTGACTTGACAAGCTGGAAATAACAAGATAATGCAAGCTGAAGAAGTAAATAACCTTAAAATCATATTCCAACAAAGGGGTTAAAAAAAATTGATAAACGTTCCAAAAGAAAACGTATTGCGCCACGATAAAGCAAAACGTATTTATAATCCAGTAAAAGGGAAAGTTATTCAACAAGTTTTTTTTTTAATTTTTCTCTTTTTCAACCAAAAATGTACGTAAAATATTTTAAAATATAATTTCCGTTTTGTTAGTTAACCGTCCGGAATCACCTCAATTAAAGGGGTGAATCCGGATATATTTTCAAAATTTGTTAGTATAAAAATAACATATATATACGATAGTGGTAACGAACTTCACATGCTTTAAAAAGTTGAATTATTTAAATTATTTTATCTACCCAAATCTTCAGGAACCTACAAAGAAATGCACATGTAAATTGCTTAGCTAGGCTAGCCGGTTTGTGCTTACCTAAAGTCACTTATAGAATAAGTAATATTTTTCACGCGTTGGAACGCAAATGCGTCCACAGCCCGCAACACTATAAATAACTAAATGTGTAAAAAAATGTATCTATTAAAAACTTTTTAACCTCTATAAAGTCATTTTATAAATTTTCTCCAGTTCTAAAAATTATAAATATTTCAAAATAAACATCAAAATCTTCTTTTGCCACCAATCTCCTAATGAATATAACATCAAGAGAAAGGGAGGATAAAATAGCAACTGTAAAAATCATATCTTCTCTAAGCTTAAATTTTCTAATAAAACTGTGTTCATCTGAAGCGACCTGCCAGGTAAGTATGTTTTCCTATAACTGTTTGTACATTAGTAGATAGAGAATAGGAAGTAAATTTGTATGATGTGATTTTTTGACAAAAACGGCGATATCCAAATCATCCAATAATTATTATTATTATTGTACGTAAAGATGTCCGGCTTCACCCCGTTCGACGACAATTTTTTTCTTAAAAATCGTTACCATAGCTTATAAGCCCATTTTTATAAAAAACGATCGAATTTTTAATAAGTTAAATAAGTATTGGAACGTTCTTAACATTTTCATAGTGGATTTGGTAACCCTACACTCGGGACATAACGCGATGTTTACTCATGTATGAACTTAAATAAACAATAAAACTAATGAATTCATAACGTCGTTCCAATGCTTTTATCACATGAAACTAACTTGAAGTAACCTACTCAATTCCAAGTAGTTTTCTTCGCTCTCTGCCGACTTGGTCCTCATACTGTTCAATCCGTATTATAAATAAGAAAACTTCTCACATTTTCAGAAATCGCTTCTGGACAAAGGGTTCGTGCTTTACGACCGGGAGAATGAGCGAACGAAGCAAACTGCGCAATTCATGTGACAAAATGTGTATCGAATATTCGGGAATGTGACATTTTTCTAGTTTTTTTGGTTTTAGTTTATACTCGGCAATATTTGAGGGAGTTTTGATGGAAGACTGTATCAAGTGAACAGACAAAGTATAAAGGTCTATTCATATCTATCAGTACAGCGCAGAGCAGAACAGTACAGCAGAGACACAGCGCAGACGCGAGTATTCACATTACACCGTGAAACAGAACACACACAGCACAGACGCGGTACGGCTGTCAACTGAGCGTTAGCGTCCGTCACAAAATATTGGAGGATTTTACCATTGTATCGATATTTTTTACAGTAACTCCAGACAGGAGGCCCTGATGGAAATAATGTCCCTCAAGGCCTATATTATATTTGGGGATCCTGTGTGGAGGGTCTTTTAAAGGATGGAAAGGAGTGAACTTAGGTCTAGAAGAGATCCATGTTGTAGGATGGAAAAAAAACAGAGGCCGGCAGGTCATTACACAGCCGAGCCGTTGAACACTAGAACGAGTCGTAGAAGCGACCCGTTCTCATGTAAAATATGTCAACTATGTGCAAATGTTGGGCTAGTTCCTCAGAGCATTTGCGTCTAATGACAGCTGCGTCTAATGACAGCACCTGAAAATGGCAGTGCTAAAGTTTTGTGACTACGTTAACTGCGCAGGCGCAGACGTAACAAACGGCCACCAGCACGTCAAAATATTTGAGCCAACAATCTCGACTGGTCCTGGAACGTGAACGTGCGGAGACGTTATACTTACGTACGCCGTAATATGGATGTGTTCGTAAAAAAAGTAAGCAAATATAGCTTCACTACAAGCAAAAAACACTCAAAGGGGAAACAATTTCCATACAAGAAGAAAATTATTATTCACGATTTTCGTAAGGAGCAATACAAGCTGAGAAAATCATACATTACAAAAACTTCAGGTGGTCTCAAATGATTGCATAATTTTAGATAGCAGCAGAGAGTACGCAAGGAAACTCCGCATAAAACTAAGTTTTTATTGGAAAAAAGTGTCAATTAATATATAAAATTCTTTTATTTTGGTATCTTTCAAAATAAAGAGCGAAGGGTGGTTCATTATTTACGTATTTAGTTACCAAAAAAATAATCATTGGAAATGATAATTTTTAAGAGTATGTAAAACGGGCTTAACAATTGGCAGTCTCTTTCCGGACACCTCTTCTTTCGGGACGACACTAGGGAATGTTTTTTTTTTATTGTATTTTTTCGGCATTTACGGTCGAGGGGTAAGGCTCTCGACTACGAATCCGAAGGTCGCGGGTTCAAATCCCGGCGTGCGCAAGTAATTTTTTATTTAATTAATTTGTGTTGTTTCACAATTAATTCATTTAAAAATAATATATGGTATATTTGCGCACGTTCCAGAGTGGAAGATACTCTCAGTATCGCCCTGGTGAAAGACCACCATTCAGAATTGAAACGTTGCTTGAAATGGCTTTTAACCGTGTTTGGTGACCAGATCTGAATAGCCACGTATTTCCCCTTTTTCACCAGCTTCCTCTCCCCCTTCTCCTTCCCCTCCCCAATACCTTCAGCCTCACAACATTCCCCAATTGGGAATGCCATAGTCTCACTGGCTCCAGACGGTTGGGAGTAGTTTGGGACTCTTGTGTGGTATTCATATAAAAAAAAAAAAAAAACTATATAGCAATTTGTAGACATTTTGTTTGAAAATTTTAATTTACCATGTACTTTTACTATTTTTGGATTAATAAATTCGCTACCGGTTTCGACACAACCGTGCCATTGACGAGCGTTCTTAAACTAACTTAAATTAGACAAGTACAGAAATTAGGTGAGGGTAGAGAGAGTGGTGATTTAGAGGGGGGGTGGGTGGTGGGAGGACTCAAAGTTAACAGGAAACATGGTTAGTAAAGGTGATTTACAGGGAGCTATTATCTTGTTTACTAAATTAATTTTAGATTTTTTTTTTTTTTTAATTTCTTAAGTAGTTTAAGTTAGTTTTAAGAACGCTCGTCAATGGCACGGTTTTGTCGAAACCGGTAGCGAATTTATTAATCTAAAAATTGCAAAACTACTAAAATTAAAACTTCCAAACAAAATGTTTTTTTTTTTTATTTGTGGTCGAACTGTAATGTCGTGTGTGTACTGTACGGCTGTGAACTCCGCGCAACTGGTAGATGTGAATATACCTTAAGTCGTACGTATATGGTGGGGTTCTGAGATAAAAAGTTGTAAGTTTGATTTGATAGAACTCCGAATTGCTTTGACTTTTGACGATGTTTCGTTTTGTTAAAGAATGTTATTTTCGTGTGTCAGTATAGTGACAACTCGATGGTTCCTCGAGAACAATTCGATTTTCAATACTTCTTTTCCAGAAAATATGTTTGGAGAATAAAAATAAAATTGTAAGTAATTCCAAAGTTCTTCATTAATTTATTTTACTAGCTGATGTGTACCCGGCCTTGATCGGGTGCAATAATTTATTTAACGGCGAAAGTAACTATCTCCAAATAAAGAAACATTCATTTGAATATTTTATTTCATTCCAAACGTTTATTTTTTCAAAATATATCTAAATCGTAAAGTTCTTAAGTAGGTACCTACTCGTGTTTTCCATTTTGAAAATATTCTTCCCAAAAAAACTTCTTCTTTTGAATATGCAATCTGTGGCTAACCAGATTGTTATATCTATGGGCTAACCTACATAAAACATGGCGGGTTCAATGTTTTTCATACTAATTTTAAAACGTTTTTAGCAACAGTTTTACATATTGGATTTCATTCAAACTACTTTCTAAACCTTCCCGGCACTAATAAAAACAAACTGTGCTATTTTCCGCGAAACTGGTCCATTGATTTTCGAGAACATCGAGGACAAACAAACGAACAAACTTACATTATTTATATATATACAGATGAACGGTATAAATATACCGTAAACAATAATTACATGCCACAGTTAACTACAAGCATAAGAATATAGGACAAATAATTTAAAAGGTAACTATTAAATGCGGTATTAGGTCGTACAATGACATCAGAGGGTATATAAATAATAAAAGTTCATGAAGGATATAAAAGTAAAAGATATGCGTACATATAAAACATATAGTAAACTTAAGTTATATTAATATTGATTGAAAAGATATGATAGAATAACCTTCTTGTACTTACCTTCTGCGCAGTTAAATAAATCCGCTACATCTGCGTATCTATTACTAGCTTCATGTAATCTAGGTACAAGCGAGTGTTTGTAATGCTCAGTCCTGGTGTTGTTACATTTAAACAGGATTTTGAAATGACTTGCTCTCGTAGGTATACGAAATTGAATGAGGGTAATTAAATCAGGGCTGTATACGAGTATACTTCCATTTACAATTTTGAACATAAATATCAAGAGAGATCTAGTAAATTTAGTCCCTTCATCAAGTAATTATATTTAATGCTTTCAATGGGAATACCAAGTTTATAATTAATGTATTAGGAATTTCATGTCGTTCTGTCGGAATGACAAATTTAAAAATCCTGGCCAAAGGAGAAATATCTTTAGTACATACTGACAAAAACACAGGAATTAATGATAAAATCATCCCCTTTCCTGGCGTCTTTGGCAGATTATCATATCTGTTACAAAAAATAAAATAAAAATGGATTATAATATTGCAACTACTTAATTGTAATCTGGGGAAACGCATATAAAACTTACGTAAATTAATTACAGGCAATCCAAAACATAATAATTAGAAAGCTATTTAATATTAATTCTAGAATATACAAGAAAACAAAACTATTAACAATAAGAAAAATAAACATATTTCTCCGAATATTTATAATAAATAATGAACACACACATAAAAAAAGAAAATTTTCATAATTTCTTCCGAAGATTTGTATTCACTTTGTGGCGTAATAATTAATAAATTAATTAAAAATTACTTTGTAATCACCACTTTATTAATATATACATATTAATATGTTTCGAAAGCGAAGCTTTCCTATTCAGGAATATACAACATACTAAAAAATAAAAATGTCAAGTATAGACAAATGATAAATAACGTAAGAACACAATAATGTAATAATAAACAAATTTTAAACATAAACAAACATTGATTAAAGTAAGTAATAATTAATCAAAAATGTTGATAAAAAAATTGTTATAATATACTGAATAACAAGTTTATATTAGAAATTATAATGACATGATGGGGTCATTGGGGTTCAGTAGAAAATAGGTAACTTAGTTGAGTGTCAAGTTTTTTATTCGTTCACAATATAAAACACATTATTTACTAGTAGGTATTGTGGGTTTCACTTATTACGCGAAAACTATTTTTTACGGGTAATCTGCACACGGTCCAGTGGGGAGATTACTAGTCGTCTCGATGTTGGTGTTGAAAGTCTCACAGAGCAGGTGGTACTTCCGGTAGGGGGAGGTTTTGGTGCCGGGCGGACACGCGCTGCGGCTTTCGCTTGACGACCAGTTTCAGACGGTTCAAGAGGATGATCAGCAGGATGAAAGAAGCGCTCGACTGCTGTCTGGTGGTGATCCCTTCGGCTGTGGGTATGCTCCTTGATGGAACCACAGCGTCGGAAGGCAGGAGGCGAAAGGCACTCGACTGCACTCGAACGGTGGGCGTTTGGGTTCGGCAGTTCCTGCCGAGTCGTTTGATATTTCCCGTAGCTTCTCGGGCTGGGGAGGCAAGCGACCCGCTTGCTTTATATGAGACGGAAGTCTCGACTACCACGACTGGCTCGACGGTCTCCCCTGACTCGTCTGTGTCCAGTGAACTTCTGAAAGTCTGCCGTTCTTATAATGTCCGAAAATGGCGTCGGGTTTCTTCGGACTTTTGGTTCTGTAACTGGATGTCTTGTGATTGGTTCTTTGTTGCTTACCAAGTTAATTCTCTTAACTGCCTTCTTCTGGTGACTGCAAAATTCCCGGGATTTAAAGCCGGGAGTTTGTAAATTACCCGCAGGTAGACAGACCTCGGGTACCGTATTCGGGATTAGCATAAATATTTTTTATTTTTAACATTAACATGGAAATAATTTCTAGAGACAGCTATTTTAAAAATATGTTTGATTTTTATTTATATTTCATTGACTATTAACACTTATTTCAAATTTGTCTAATTGTAAACCGGTTGTTTTTGTATGTAAATTTTTGTTAAACCTTTATTTATATCAAAAAATGTTTCGTACCAAAATATGATAATAAATAAATAAGAGAATTTACAATTTATTTTAATAACTCACTGAGGAAAATAATATAACAGATCCTAAATAAATCACGAAACCGAAAAAACTACAGAAAATATAAAAAGTATCCATTCCAACTGGGAATCGAACCCAGGAACTCCGTCTTACCGGAACAACCGCTCTACGAACTGGGTTAATGGGACCAATTCACTTTACGCCATCCTCATCGATATCATATCTCAACTTCAAGACTTGTCAATATTATCCTCCTTTAAATCCCATATTATTGGCTGCTATCTTTATGATGATTACAAAGCTCTACCGAATATAATTGCAATATATATAGTGTATCGGATATATCTATCCGATTTTTGTAAATTTTGTTACTAATTGTACTTTTATGTGAGTGAGGTAGTGTGGGCAGTGCTTATGTGCCTATATAGTGCACGCCTCTTAGACTCATATACGATATATTGTATTGTGAGCATGTTGATCCAATTCAATTCTCTGCATCACCAGCATCCCTTATCATAGTGTTTCTTGTTGCAGACAACGGGCGCGGTGGTGGTAATGGCGGAGGAGGCGGTGGCGGCAGCGCAGGGGGCGGTGGAGCGGGGGGTGGTTCCTGCGAGAGACGGATGGTGGACATAACGAGGGACAAGCCCATCAAGGTGGCCGTCAGGGTGGTGGTGCCGGTCAGAGATCATCCGAAGGTAGGACATTAATATTATTAAGTTAAGTTCTATGGTATAGGTATTAATGAGAACTAAATATATTACTCAGTTTATCATAACTTTGGGTTTTATTACGATTAACAATAAAACTTATATTTTAAGATATAATCAACATCCCGACTGTGGAACGGTTTCCTGGCCTCTGTCTTTCCCCCCTCCTACAACATTGGTCTCTTCAAGAACCATGAACACTCCTTCCTCTCCTTAAATAGACCCACCACACAGCATTCTCAATCTTGTCTTGAATGGAGTTAAAATAAAAATAGGTATTTTAAAAAGTCGCATCTTGGAATCGAACTCAGGACCCTGATGTATGGCCGTGAGGTGTGGAACTGGCAGAGGAAGGATGAAAGCAGACTGAATAATGTGATATCTCCATATATCAACGTGTGAAAAAATTGAGATTCGCAAAGAATACGAGGCTGATGTACGATAAAGAAAGGGACGCTTAGATAGTTTGGGCATGTAGAGCGAATGAAAGGAGTATGCGGAAGATATGTGACCTGAGAAAGACGTGGCACGATCAAGAGAACCAAAAACTTGAATCGGGCCATATCAGAAGTCAAAATAACGGAAGCGAATGTCTGAGACGATGAATGAATATGAATGACGAGTTGTTTGGCAGTCAGTCCTCTCTGCCTACACCTGTGGATAAATGGCGTGATGGTTAGTTAGTTAGTTATTGATATTTAAAAAAAAACCATATAAATTTTAAGAACAAGAACCAATGTTTAACATATAAATTTATTCGGAATATTTATTTTTAACTATAAATAACATTGAAATAGTAATAAGATAGCTGGTGTTTATTTATTCCTTGATCCACTTCATCACGGCTTCCTTGACGGCCTTCCTGGCGGCGGTCAGCTCGGCCGAGTCGCTGTCATGGGGTGACAGCATGTCTCTGCAGTGAGAGGTACCGTTAATGAGGATGGCGGTGAAGCTGTCGGACAAGCTCTTCACGATGCCCAGCCTGTGCCATGGGTCGATGGTGCCGTGGACGGAGATGACTTTGGTCGTATTGGGGGTCAAGCCTCCGAACACTCGGTTAGTCCTGTTGACTCCGGCGGTCACAAGATCAGCGTTGAAACTAAAAAATACAAGTTAATATTTAGTTACTTCCTAATTTTCCTCTTCCAGTACCACTGCCACTTCAACAAATAATCCCTCGAAAGTTGACCAACCGACAGTTGGCCCCCCCGACAGTTGATCCCCCCGACAGTTGATCCCCTAAAGTATTATTTCTGCTGTATGTTCTCATTTGTAAAGTAAGTATGCAGGGAGGATATGCGGCCGTATAGCAAAAGTTTGTCGTATATTTTTATTCGACCGTATATCCTCACAGCATTCTCCTTCCGAGACTCGTCATTGTTAGTAAAAACATTTTTTGTAGCGGATTTCCACGCAGATGTAAGTATATCGTAGAATAATGTCTCCTTAATCAGTTTCCATATGACACGTCTGTGTTGAAACAAGTGACTCCCGATGCCGTCGACTGGCTGAATAATCTCAGAATTCCACTATGATCTCCTACAACTCTTCTCCGCCATACGAAGAAGAGAAAAATGCGGTATACAAGTTATTTCAAAAGTATTCATGTTCTTCTTAAATTTTTTGTATTTATTTTGGGATTTTTTGTTTTCAAACTGAATCGTGTGAGAATTGCCTTAATGAGAAGTGATGAAACTATGTACCTACATATGACGTCATGTGTGCTCTGTCAGATTTCAAGCATTTGGTGGACTTTAAAAAATTCTAACTTCGAAAAATTTTTGAACTATGAAAACGACATTTAAAAAGATGGGATTTAAGGATACGAGGTCAACATTCATAAAAAAATACTTATTATTAGGGAGTTTTTCACTGAAGGGTCGAATGCAGTAGTAAATTAGCAGGTAAAATAAGGTACATATTTCATTTAATTAAAATGATGCCACAATTTTTTTTTCAACTATTGAAGAAGAATGAAGTCAGTTAATCTCAAGAATCGTATAGGGTACGTAATACACTGTCCAGAATGTCAAGACTTGTTAAGACATTGTCTTGAAATTTTTGGTACCAGTTTAAATGATTTTTCTTAGGCTTTACGAAAATAAACTTCGAAGATTATCATTTAGCATTTCCAAAATCATCTACCTTGTGCAGGTTTTGACTCGAATGTTTTCTCAAATGTATATTTTTGTTGATTTTTGAAATAATTTTTTGAGGCATACAAACCTCAGTGTAATATACATTTAATCATTGAAGATAATATTAACAACTCTCAAAATGAAACACGAAACCTTAAAAACAACAGAAATTAAAAAGATTTGAGTCGCATTATTGGACTCAAACCCTGAAACTTTGCAATCATCATAAGGATAGGAGCCAATAATATGGGATTTATGAAAATAGAGGATAATATTAACAAGTCTTGAACTTGAAGTATGATATCGATGTAAATGGCGTAAATGGAACGTAATGGTCTCATTAGCTAAGTTAGTTAAGCGGTTACCCCGGATAGGTAGAGGTCCTGGATTCGAGTCCCAAATACGACTGAAATCTTTTTAATTTCTGTTGTTTTTTCGGTTTCGTGGTTCATTTGGGATGTGTTAATATTATCTTCTTAAATGATTAAATGTTAATATTATCTTTAATCATTAAAAGTTTGTTTGTGATTGCTTCATTCGTGTATTATTTATTTATTTATTTGTCAGAAACAAACAGCTTTTAATACAAATACATATACAAAGGTAGGCCAACAAAGTTTCTTGTGCTAACAGTGGTTACATACAGAAGTTTTATTTATGAAGCTAACAAGATAAAGAAAAAATAAAATTAGAAGGAAGGGGGAGAGAAGAGGAAGAAAGGATCTATAAATTTTATACTCGTGCATCAATTTGTGGTCGTACGTATTACTTCGGTTCTTTATTTTGAAAGGATATTGTGAAGAATGTCGATATTGTGAAATTGTGTGTTATATTGCGCAAAAATACTGGAAATTGTAAAATTTATCCTAAGATTGGTCCTGCAAGTGGCAAATTAAAAAAAAAATCGGTTGGTCTTGACGGTATGTGAATGTTAATCATGTATCTGCTACTGTTTTTCTGTAGCTTGTTTATCTCATTTCGTGTAATGTATTTTATGTATATGGACAATGGTCAGTTAATAAAATAAAATATATATTAATGGATGACGAACGGAGTGTATCCATAGTTAGGGTTAAGTGACACGCTTCTCTACCTAGGATTGATGACGGGCGGTAGTAAATTATGTGATCTAGTTATATTTACCGTTTCCCGAAAACGTCGGGGCACAAGTGATCCACGTGGTAAGACAACGGTACGGTGTCTCCGAAGGGTTGGTTCTGGGAGGAGGTGGTCTGGAAAAACCCGAACTCGGTGCAGGTCTGGTACGTCCACATTCGCACTACAAAACAGTACAAACGTGTTCATCAGTAAGAACAAAATCACTATTCCATGTTATGGTTTTATTAGAAATATTCAAAAAAACAACAGCAAACTAAAATAGAGTGCTTTTGATGATATTTTATTTACTCATTTATTGATTTTTAAATTTAATTATGAAAGCTTAAACATTAGCCACTCATCTCAGTGTTTAAGATATCCTTTCGAATATGAATATATTGATGTTAACTGTCTCCAGAATAAAAATCACTTTATTTTAATGTTTTTATAATTTTTTAAAAGTTTTTTCATGTGCACTTTTTTATCGTTGTATTTAATATGTTATGTTTCTATAAAACACCCTATTGGTTTTATAGAAACAAGAATGTAAAGACTATGTAAGTAGCTGGTTACAGCGCAATGGGTGGATAATAGGTTTTTTATTATTTTTTTATTTTTTTATATGAATACCGCACAAGAGTCCCAACTGCTCCCAACCGTCTGGAGCCAGTGAGACTATGACATTCCCAATTGGGGAATGTTGTGAGGCTGAAGGTATTGGTGAAGGGGAAGAGGGAGGTGGGGAAATACCTGGCTATTCAGATCTGGTCACCAAACACGGCTAAAAGCCATTTCAAGCAACGTTTCAATTCTGAATGGTGGTCTTACACCAGGGTGATACTGAGAGTATCTCCCACTCTGGAACGTGCGCAAATATACTATATATTATTTTTAAATTAATTAATTGTGAAACAGCACAAATTAATTAAATAAAATTTACTTGCGCACGCCGGGATTTGAACCCGCGACCTTCGGATTCGTAGTCGAGAGCCTTACCCCTCGACCGTGGAGGCCGTCGATATATAATTTATAATTATTATGACGTTGTAAAACATGAACAGTTGTAATACGTGTATACAATACAGCAAACCTTTATTACGCCCGATTGGGTGTTTAAAATAAACGTAAGATAATATATAAAATGATAATTATGTGATTTAAGTTTTTTAACCATTTAGACGTCCGTGCCATTGCGGTGGAGTTTCTAAGCCGTTTACCCGTATCTGCAGTTGTTCCTTAGAAGAAAATAACAATAATAAAATATTTACATTAGTCAATATTCTACTAACTTGAAGTGCGGGGAATGTTTCGAAAGAATTCCAGTTTCCCGCTATAGGAGGTGTTGTGGCAGGACTTGGCGGCCGCGCGCTTAACGTAATTACCAAGGCGTTCAACGGGAACACCGAGCTTTTCGTCAACCATCCAGTTGCATAGGGCCGCAATCTGACCCTCAGCCGCGTACTGCACCATTAGGGAGAACGTACCAGAGATGATGGAGAAGAAGGTCTGCACGTCGAGGAGGTTGGAGGTGTCGATCGTGCTGCACGTTCTAAACAATTCACACTTTTTATACTAATATTTAAAACAGCTGTCTCTTGAAGTTATTTTCATATTAGTATTAATAATAAAAAAATTCTATCTTCTTACATAAATTGTTATTTAATTTGTTATATTCAATTTATTTTATTGTAATATTTAATCATTAAATAAGATAATATTAACACATCCCAAATGAACCATGAAACCGAAAAAACAACACAAATTAAAAAGAGGTTTACGAACTTCAATAAGTTATAAAAAATAAATTGAATATTTCTTTCCAGACTTGTAAATCAAGTCAATAGATGTCTCATATAAATAAAAATCGGGTAGATATAGAAACTTTGCAATCATCATAAGGACAGCAGCCAATAATATGGGATTTATAAAAATGGAGGATAATATTAACAAGTCTTGAATTTGAAGTATGATATCGGTGTAAATGGCGTAAATCGTACTGGTCTCATTAGCTAAGTTGGTTAAGCGGTTACCCCGGATAGGTAGAGGTCCTGGGTTCGAGTCCCATATGCGACTGAAATCTTTTTAATATCTGTTGTTTTTTCGGTTTCATGGTTCATTTGGGATGTGTAAATATTATCTTCTTCAATGATTAATTTGTTATAATTTTCTTTCATAAATTTTTTTGGTTAATTTCTTACCTACTTTAATCACTTTTTGTTTATAATCATTGAAGAAGATAACCATAACCTAAATGAAGCGTGAAACCGAAAAAAATAACAGAAAATAAAAGATATCAAAGCGGTTGTCCCGGAAAGACAGAGGTCCTGGGTTCGAGTCCCAGATGCGACTGAAATCTTTTTAATTTCTGTTGTTTTTTCGGTTTCGTGGTTCATTTGGGATGTGTTAATATTATCCTCTTCAATGATTAAATATTACAATGAGGTTTACAAACTACAATAAGTTATAAAATATAACAATTATTATTTTTATAAACAATAATTATTAGCCTGAAACACTCATCCAAATTGAAAAAAAACCTTTCCGAGCAAAGATAAATGTCGCCGACGGGACTCGAACCCGCACCCTTCTGATTGCCGGTCAGATGCTCTACCGTTGAGCTACGTCGGCTTATCGCAAACCCGCCAAGTTAATCAATATATACTAGTGTTTCATTCAATAATTACTGTTTTTATTATATTTCACCTGTAAACAACCAACTTTATTAGTATGAGAAAGGCTTGTAACGGCTAAATCTCTCAAATAGATGGCGTCGAGACAAATTATGTCTACATTTTATTGGTGAAAATTGCTTTGACTTGTCAAATATTTATTAATTGATAAACTAAAGTTCTTAAAAACTTAAGACAAGATTTTTGTGCATATCGCAAATGGTAACAATTATTATTTTTATAAACAATAATTATTAGCCTGAAACACTCATCCAAATTGAAAAAAACCTTTCCGAGCAAAGATAAATGTCGCCGACAGGACTCGAACCCGCACCTTTACAGGTGAAATATAAAAAAAACAGTAATTATTGAATGAAACACTAGTATATATTGATTAACTTGGCGGGTTTGCGATAAGCCGACGTAGCTCAATGGTAGAGCATCTGACCGGCAATCAGAAGGGTGCGGGTTCGAGTCCGTCGGCGACATTTATCTTTGCTCGGAAAGGTTTTTTTCAATTTGGATGAGTGTTTCAGGCTAATAATTATTGTTTATAAAAATAATAATTGTTACCATTTGCGATATGCACAAAAATCTTGTCTTAAGTTTTTAAGAACTTTAGTTTATCAATTAATATAAAATATAAATTGAATATTTCTTTCCAGACTTGTAAAATAATTCAATAGATGTCTCATATAAATAAAAGTCGGGTAGGTATACCCGAGACTCTGTTCCGATTGCAATTGAGTTCGGAATGAAACTTTGCAATCATCATAAGGACAGCAGCCAATAATATGGGATTTATAAAAATGGAGGATAATATTACCAAGTCTTGAACTTGAAGTATGATATCGATGTAAATGGCGTAAATTGAACTGGTCTCATTAGCTTAGTTGGTTAAGCGGTTACCTCGGATAGGTAGAGGTCAGAAAGAGGTTAGAAAATAATTAAATTTCTCTATTCTTTGAGGTTTTTACATTTATAATGTGTTTTCCCCGTCTATAGATGACGGTGTTTTTTTAACTGATTTAATTAAATGTGTTATATTTTTTTGATAATGTGAATATACTGAGAAGTCTTGAACAAATAATTTTCCTTTCTTTATCACTTTCTGTTACATTAATATCAGTCCATCGTTTATTGTTTTCTAATTGTCCAAGTAAATTTAATCTCCGGATCTTTATTTCTATATGTAAGGATTTATGTTCGTCATTGTCAAGCGTGGCGTGGTTATTCATTAAGAGATATTGAGCGACGAGCGAAAACGTGTTTTCATTATTATAATATCGTACATGTTCTTTGAATCTATTTGAGAAAGCCCTTCCTGTCTGCCCTATATAGGTAGTGTTGCAATGGGCGTGATCACATTTTAATTCATGTATGCCACTATAGTTAAACTAACTAACTAACTAACTAACTAACCATCACGCCGTTTCCCCGCAGGGGTAGGCAGAGAGGACGGACCGCCAAACAACTCGATCTTGGCATACACTTCTTGCTTCATTCACTTTCATACAAAGTCTCATACATTCTCTTCTGTTATTCCGACTTCTGACATGGCCCGACTCAAGTATTTGATTCACTTGATCGTGCCACGTCTTCCTTGGACGTCCCCGGCTTCTTCTTTCATTACACTTACACTCCTTTCTTCATTCATTTGCTCTACATGCCCAAACCATCTAAGCGTCCCTTTCTTAATCTTGCTCACCACGCTTACATCAGCCTTGCACTTTTTACGAATCTCAACATTTTTCACTCGATCATACATGGTTTTATCACACATTCGTCTCAGAGATCTCATTTCCACGGCATTCAGTTTACTTTCATCCTTTCTCTGCCAATTCCATGCCTCACTGCCATACATCAGGGTTGGTATCAGCACTCCATTGTGGACTGCTAGCTTCGCTTCTTTTGACAACTTTTTGTTTACGCCAACCGCGTTCAGTCTTCCGTTAATAGAGTTTCCTGCATTCACCCTTCTTTCAATATCCCTATCAGTCTTTCCATCTCTCGTAAACATACTTCCCAAATACACAAACTCATCAACCTGCTCCAAGTATTCATCATTCACAACTATATTGCACACTGTTTTCGTACTCTCTCTTTCAAACACCATGACGTTAGACTTACTTACATTCATCATTAGCTCATTCTTCATACATACTTCGTTCATCCTAGATACGGGGGACTATGAGGGAATATGGTAAAAACATGGAAAAAAATACAGGAATGATGTGTACGAAGATGAAATGTGATGTATTACCCAAAAAGTTCAGACACTTTGATTGTTCCGTTTTCGGTTTTCAACATTTCTTTTGCCTGGATGACACCTTCCTTGATGGTATCAATACACTTCTGTCCTCCCCCTGTGAAGATTGCGTCATTGACAGCCTCCAAGTATTCTGAAATAGTTAAGTACAATATTTTATTTTTTCCGTAAAATATTAATTATATACAATGGGAACTTGTACCCGCTAAGCCAATGCAAGTAGCTTCCCAGCAGGAGTTTAGTTCAACAATATTATATAATACAACAATAAATAACAATCATCATACAAATGTAGCGTAACTATAGAACAATATAGGTGCATACATGTTGTGATCAATGTAAACAAGTTGGAAAAAATATATTTTATAAATGTATATGAAAAGAGCATCAATGTTTTATTTTAGAGATAATTGAGTTCGATTTCATAATATGGATTTAAATAATATTGTATATAATATATACTATAAAAATAACAATCTTATACAAATATCAACAAGTATTAAACAAATTGAGAAATAAAAATGAAAAAATGAAATAATGAAAAAACAGCAGTACAGTTTTATTACAGTGAGGATATACTTAATATTATAGAATCATTTAATAATTTTAAAGATACCCGCAGATATCAAGGAGCTATACAACCAAGGAGACCGTCATATTTTTTACCATCAATACACAAGGTTACCTTCAAAAAGCCAACATTAAACACTGATTAAAATTTGGTCATTTCAATTCAATGAGGAACTCAAGTGAATAATAAAATACCTTTAATAATATATATACATACAGATAAGCAAACGCTGAATCTAAATATATAACTCATCTCACCAAAAAACCTTGTTGCGTTGGCACCATTACAATTGGAATATATTATGTCACGTGCTCATTCTGTTTTTTTTTTATTAGTATGGACAATTAATTTTTATTTTTCGATCCTATTTTGTATTGTAAAAATTTTTTTTTTTTAGTTTTTCCGAAATTTTAACTTAATTTGGGTGACTTTAAGGTATCTTACTGTTGTTTAATATTTAAAATAAAACGGATATATTTTTAATTAAAAAAAATAGTACATAATTTTATTACTTATTTTTATAAACAATAATTATTAGCCTGAAACACTCATCCAAATTGAAAAACCTTCCGAGAAAAGATAAATGTCGCCGACAGGACTCGAACCTGCACCCTTCTGATTGCCGGTCAGATGCTCTACCGTTGAGCTACGTCGGCTTATCGCAAACCCGCCAAGTTAATCAATATATACTAGTGTTTCATTCAATAATTACTGCTTTTATTATATTTCACCTGTAAACAACCAACTTTATTAGTATGAGAAAGCCTTGTAACGGCTAAATCCCTCAATAGATGGCGTCGAGACAAATTATGTCTACATTTTATTGGTGAAAAATGTTTTACTTATGTTTATTACTTATGTTTGGTTATGGTTTACCATAAATAGAATATAAAATTATGTACGGTAAAGCTCATCCTCGTTTTGACATTTGACATTCTAACCTCAAAACCGACAGGATATAGATTTGGAGCGTTTTGGCGGGCTTTTAAACTTTGTAAATTATTTTCACTGTGAAAACTAACGTTATAAAAATAACGAAATACACTGGTATTTAAGTTTGAGGGAAAAATATATAAATGGTGGACTGGAGTTCCTTATTATATAAATTTAAAAATCTTTAATAACCTGCATATATTATATGACCGTACTCTTTTTTCACCCATAAATGAAAATAAATATTAAATAGGCAACAGTTAGAAGCCTAGCCGCTCGAGATCGGTGTGGTGGTGTAGATTTATTCTACAATATGATCTACAGAAAATCTACCATCCCGGGCTGCTAGACAGGTTAGTTCTTCGAGTGATTAACATTGGATTTTTTTTTATTTGTCAAATATCTATAAATCTTAGCAATTATTGTAAACTAACTAATGCTCGGGATTATTTATAGCAATAAAACAAATCTCAAGTAATAAATAAAAACAATATTAGAATGCAATGGGACGCACTCCTGACATCGATGCTATACTCGTATATACCATAGATTTAGCTTTAATTGTGGCAGTCTGACGATTCCCGTGATAGAGTGAAACCGGTCCCGTCGATAATAAATAAGAGGAAAAAAGTTACTTTTAAAAAAAAGTTAGTTTTTTAATAAAAAATAAAAAATTTAAAATAGAATTCCACCATGAATTGACACTTCCAAAATTAGAAATAATTAAAAAACTATTTTTAATGCGAATTTTATGATAATGTTTAAATTAATAAAGTATTCAAGATAATGCGATTAATTACAAAAAATGTACTGGAGGTCCTCATTGTCTACTGCATTCGTAAAAGAAATAAGAATCTATTAATTGATAAACTAAAGTTCTTAAAAACTTAAGACAAGATTTTTGTGCATAGCGCAAAGGGTAACAATAATTATTTTTATAAACAATAATTATTAACCTGAAACACTCATCCAAATTGAAGAAAACCTTTCCGAGCAAAGATAAATGTCGCCGACGGGACGCGAACCCACACCCTTCTAATATCCGGTCAGATACTCTACCATTGAGCTACGTCGGCTTA
Organism: Halesus radiatus; assembly: GCA_022606495.2. NCBI lineage: Eukaryota > Metazoa > Arthropoda > Insecta > Trichoptera > Limnephilidae > Halesus > Halesus radiatus. The sequence goes on along the minus strand of JAHDVE020009917.1, from coordinate 69,889 downwards.
TCGCAAACCCGCCAAGTTAATCGATATATACTAGTGTTTCATTCAATAATTACTGTTTTTTTTTTGCGATAAGCCGACGTAGCTCAATGGTAGAGCATCTGACCGGCAATCAGAAGGGTGCGGGTTCGAGTCCCGTCGGCGACATTTATCTTTGCTCGGAAAGGTTTTTTTCAATTTGGATGAGTGTTTCAGGCTAATAATTATTGTTTATAGAAATAAGAATCAATTACTTCAGTTTGGTATTTAAAAATAAATAAATTGCGTCACTTAATCAAATTTGTGCATTTATTGTCAAACTGTACACAGAAGGCTCATCAAACCTACCATTGATATCAACCTTGGCCAGGACGGGTGCACCGGAGGACACAGCACCGTGGACAACGTCGGGGTGCTTCAATCTCATCCACGTGGCCATGTTTCCGGCGTAAGTACATCCAAACACAATCACCTTGCTGTTGGCGTACTGTTCTTGCTGCTTCAGCTCCTTGATGAGATTGGCGACGTCGGACAATGCCTGGTCGACGGTCAGGAACTCGAGGTTCTCAGAGCTGGTGGTACTAAAATGGGAAATTGCTCGATTTGTACCGCTGATATCGCATCCATCATAAAACAGTAACAGAGTCATATAAAAAATACTATTATTTACAATGTGCCGTTTTCTGAGCAGCTTCCTAAAAAAATCGCCAGGGAATGCAATGAATCTGAACGTCTTTTCGATAGCTATTTGCAGCTATTTGAACGAAAAATAATAAACAGATATGTTATAGTGATGAGATTTTCAAAACAAGTCAACGTTTATGATACGGATTAGAAGTAATTTATTTATTTTTGTTAATTGATCAACTAAAGTTTTTTTTTTTTTAAGACAAGATTTTTGTGCATAGCGCAAAGGGTAACAATTAATTTTATGAACAATAATTATTAGACTGAAACACTCATCCAAATTGAAAAAAACTTCCGAAAAAAGATAAATGTCGCCGACAGGACTCGAACCTGCATCCTTCTGATATCCGGTCAGATGCTCTACCGGATATCAGAAGGGTGCAGGTTCGAGTCCTGTCGGCGCATTTATCTTTTTTCGGAAGGTTTTTTCAATTTGGATGAGTGTTTCAGGCTAATAATTATTATTAATTGATAAACTAAAGTTCTTAAAAACTTAAGACAAGATTTTTGTGCATAGCGCAAAGGGTAACAATTATTTTTATAAACAATAATTATTATTCTGAAACACTCATCCAAATTGAAAAAAACCTTTCCGAGCAAAGATAAATGTCGCCGACAGGACAGTTAATAATTATTGTTTATAAAAATGATATTTATTTTCGCTTTACATTATGAAATATAGGCCAGTAAAGGAATGTTTTTTCGAGATTTTAGAGGCACCTTTAACAAGTATTTGGGAGCTAAAGGTGATTTTAAAAAAAAATACCCCGTCTTCTTTGAAAACATGATGATTTATATATTTTTTTAATATTGAAATAAGGATTATGGTGGACTTTAAATTAAATTAAAAACGACCAATTTACGTTGGAACACAAATTTGCCGTACATAATTTAAAATATCGACCCGAAAAAGGTTTTTTTTTTAATGTTTTGTTTTTATATTTTCATTTACGTAATCATGTTTAAATAGCAAATATGATAATTTTAAAAATTAAAATTTAAAAAATACTGTTAAGATCTCTGAGACGAATGTGTGGTAAAACCATGTATGATCGTGTGAAAAATGTTGAGATTCGTAAAGAATGCCAGGCTGATGTAAGCGTAGTGAGCAAGATTAAGAAAGGGACGCTTAGATGGTTTGGGCATGTAGAGCGAATGAACGAAGAAAGGAGTGTAAGGAGAATATATGACCCAAATGTGAATGGAAGAAGAAGCCGGGGACGTCCAAGGAAGACGTGGCACGATCAAGTGAATCAAATACTTGAGTCGGGCCATATCGGAATAACAGAAGAGAATATATGAGACGTTGTATGAAAGTGAATGAAGCAAGAAGTGTATGCCAAGATCGAGTTGTCTGGCGGTCCGTCCTCTGTGCCTACCCTGCGGGGATGGTTAGTTAGTTAGTTAGTTGTTTGCGTGTGTATGTATGTGAGCACCTATGTGCACATGTGTGCATGCTTGCACATATAAAAATAAAAATAAAATATTTTTGTGATCTAATCCTTACGCATGTCTTTTTCTCCTTTTTATCTTCTACTTTCTTTTATAATGTTTCCAATTGTCAGCATGTTAATATAATTAATATAATAAATCCGTATGTTTACACTAGACTTCATACAAAGTGACTACACTCCATTGGTCACCATGACATGAACAGGCACCCGCCTAGTATGGTGATCTAATGTATCTGCCCCAAATGTCTTCATTAAATATCATGTATTTTATAAATAAATAAATAGATGTGTTATATAAATTAATTGTAAAGCGCCCTCGAGACGATTTTCCCACGAAAACAGCGCTATACAAGTCATTTAATTATTGTAATTATTGTTGATTTCTGAAGCCAGATTTACTGAGATTTTGATGGAGCCTCAATACTTGGGCTGGTCTGAATTATTTAGTCCGAGCATTTCGATGGTCAGTGCCCTATAAACCTAATATATATGGAACCCCTTCTTTACTTTGTGGGTCCTGTACGTCCATAGAAGCGGTGTTCAGTGTATATGAGCAGAGCGCCGATGTCCCTCGCGATGTCGTGCATTTGCCCGCTGACCAAGAAGGCCCGGTTGATGGTCCATCCCCCGCCAAGCATTATCAGAATAGGCGAGTTGTCAGTCTCGAAGTACTTGTCGTTGACGATATAACGCTGCAAGAAAATATATCATTCATTATTACTTTTATTTTATTTATTCATTCATTAACGCCCCAAAGGGCTTTCACATATTTTAACATTAAAATGATTATGTGTACAGAAATTAAAAAAAAAAAAAAAAAACATGATGCATAGTCGGTATATAAGTGTAACATATTTATAATATATATGAAGGTATAATAATGTATAAGTGCATGCCACGGAGAAGTTACAAAGGGAAAGGTTTTTAATTTGTAGATTTTTATAATAAAAATAGTAATAGCCTGATCTACATGATACATAATACACAAGTGCATAATATAATACTCTTATAATATGAGTGCATGACATTGTGAAAAAAAATCATTGTGTTTTTATATTTCGGATGATGTAAAAATGTATAAAATTGCATAATACATAATATAGTGATACAAGCCATAAGTGCGGGAAACACCGAATTATTCTAATCCATAATACGGTACCTGAGGTCTGTCTACCTGAGGGTAATTTACAAACGCCCGGCTTTAAATCCCGGGAATTTCGCAGTCGTCAGAAGAAGGCAGTTAAGGGGATTAACAGCGAACTAATTAAAAGTCACCGAACCACAGTTCGGAGTTCACGAAGGAACCCGAAGAATAGTTCGGATATGATTAAAAAGGGGGACTTTGGCCGAAGCAAAATCAGTAGTGGACAGAGACGAGTCAGTAGAGACCGTCCGGCCAGTGGTCGTAGTCGAGACTCCCGTCTCCTACAAAGCAAGCAGGCCACTTGCATCCCCAGCCTGAGACGCTGCGGGAAAACTCGGCAGGAACCGCCGAACCCCAACGCCCACCGTTCGAGTGCAGTCGAGTGCCCTTCGCCTCCTGCCCTCCAGCGCCGTGATCCCATCAAGGCACATATCCACCACCGCAGGAATCACCACCGGACAGCAGTCGAGCGCCTCTGGCATCCTGCTGATCATCCTCTTGAACCGTCTGAAACCGGCCGTCAAGCGAAAGCCAAAACGCGTGTCCGCCCAGCACCAAAACCTCCCCCTACCGGAAGTACCACCTGCTCTCTGAGACTTCCAACACCAACATCGAGACGACTGGTAATCTCCCCACTGGACCGTGTGCAGATTACCCGTAAAAAAACAGTTCGTGTAATTAAGTGACACCCACAATACCTACCAGTTAAGAATGTATTTTACATTGTGAATTAATAAAATACTTGACACTCAACGAAGTTACCTGTTTCTACTGAACCCCAATGACCCCACCATGTCAATAGTATATGATACATAGAAAGAAAAAAAGAGGAACAAGTTTTTGGATTGTAGATGACTACAAAGATTTATTTAAAAAAATAATAATTATACAATAGCTCTTATGCGATGCGCTTATAATTGTTGCAACATAAAAATATCGTTCAGGTATCTTTTAAACATGGGTAAACTTATGTTAAATATATCAATAGCAGAGGTGAATTTATTTCCAAGTATATGTAGACGAGAAATAGGTGCATGCATTTGGTAGTTTGTCCTAGAATTATTGTTACAGAATAACATATTTTGCCGAGTTTGTCGATGAGGTACTTTGAAATTGATTAGTTGCAGGAGTTCACAACAGTCTAATACACAATAAGTAATTTTAAATAAAAAAGTTAAGTCTGTTATTTTTCTTCGGTTTTCTAAAGTAAAGTGTTTATGTACCGTAAAGATCATCTTTGTTTTAACATTTGACATTCTAACCACAGAACTGATCAAAACCGGCCGGCCATAGAGCGTTTTGGCAGTCTTTGCAAAATTGAAAATTTTATAATTATTGTGAAAACTAACTTTAGAAAAAAAAATCGTTATTTAAGTCATTATTGATAAGAAAAATAAAAATAAAATCAACTGGAGTTCCTTATTGGTCATGTCTGACGTTTTTAATCTCTTTTAAAACATTAAAAGTTTTGTAATAAATCATTATTCAGTAATAATTCACAAATGAAATTAAAATGACGCCATCATTAATGACTATCGCAAATTTAACAACGGCGACGTGATAAGACAGGAAAATTGCATAAAATAATGTCAACACAGATACATTATAATAAAAAAATATATTTTCATAAGTTATGTCAGACCTAGTTGAATAATATAGAAACATTAACAACCTAATTGACAGCCCTGCCATCCTCGCCACTATTAAATTAAATGTACCCGACGAGGAACACAAGATAAACTGTAACATTTTTCTGCAACACTTGAACAACCAACTATCAGTCTCATTCATTAACCAATAGGATGCATGAGCTGGGCAACAGGTTTGGAGGTGTTGTTGATGTATTTACTGCCTTCATTTATACAGTAGAGTCATCTATACCAGCGCGTTGATGAATCCTACAATATGTAGTATTGTTTCTTGGACAATGTAGCGTTAATGATGTGTGGTTTAATATTGTTTTGGTTTTCTATTTTATGCAACTGTTAAACGTTTGAAAAACATTTTTCATTACTTTATTGTTTAGAATATCCATGTACTTGTATTTTTTTATAGTTCTTCATATTGTGTTCTACAATCCATGTAAAACCCCAAATGGGGATATAATCAAATAAATAAATAAATTTGTGAATAATATACAAAAAAAGTGTGTTGTTTTAAATGTTTTTTTTTAATATGTGGGTTATAACATTCAATTTACTATCGACATGATTACAACTTCGTCTGTCTCCGTGGTTGAGTGGTTACAATTGTCGGCTACGAGTCAGGAGGTTACGGGTTCAAATCCAGTATCCGCAAGTAAATTATGCTTATTTTCCTCATCTTTATACATTTTATATATATATATATATTTATTTTTTTATGCATATCTGCATTGAAAACTCCGTAAAACCTAATATTACATTGTAATAATTAACAGACGCATATACAGTTGAATTGATACACTTCTTGCTTCATTCAAATTCATATATTGGCTAAAACATTCTCTTTTATTATTCCAACTAGTATTTGATTTCCTTGATCGTGCCATGCCTTCCTCGGGCGTCTCCGGCTTCTTCTTTCATTCACATTCGAGTCACATATTTTTCTTACATTCCTTTCTTCGTTCATTCGCTCTAAGCGTCCCTTTATTGATCTAACTCATTAAACTTACATTAGCCTTTTATTCTTTACTAATCTTTAAAAAAATCACACTTAGAGATCTCATTTCTATGGCATTCAGTTTACTTTCATCCTTCCTCTGCCAATTCCATGCCTCACTGCCATTACATCAGGGTTGGTATCAGCACTCCATTGTGGACTTCTGTCTTCGATTCTTCGGAGTCCTCCGTTAATGGAGTTTCTCGCTTTCACCCTTCTTTCAATATTTTTTTTTATCAGTCTTTCCATCTCTCGTAAGCATATCTCAATACATTAAAAATAATACATTGAGCATTTGCGGCATGTTCCAGAATGATAGATACTTTAAGTATTGCCCTGGTAAAAGACCACCTATTAGATTAAAAAAAAGTTATTTCAAATGTGTTTAGGGGTGTTTGGTCACCAGATCTGAATAGCCAGGTACTTCCCCACCTCAATACCTTCAGTCTCACGACATACCCCAATTGAAGATGCCATATTCTAACTGGTTTCATACGGTTGGAAGCACCTAAGAATCTTGTGTGGTATCACATTAAAAAAAAATCCAAAAATAAAGTCGAACCCTCTGATGAAATGTTAAATATGTGTGAAGCGCGGTGAATAAACGTGTTTTGATTTGAGTTAGTGTTCCTTTGAGGAACGATGGTAGATAAGAAATAATGGTTAATGACACATACCATTTGAAAGGTTTCATCGGTGGAGCCCTGATGATCCAGCGGCTGCGTGGTCCATTGGGTTTTTATGCAGCTGTCGTCTGCCCCGAGTGACCGCTCCGGGAGCGGCGGCCCTCGCCGGTTCCAGAAGTGCTGCAGCCTGTGCAGCTTTGCCTTCTCCGCGCTTAGCTCGCACGTCCCCAGCACCAGGAACACGGACAGAATCCTGAAGGCGCGCATCCTGCGTGCAAAAATATGGTTGATTAAACGATTCCGTGGTAAAACAGAACATTGAAACAAAGCGAAAAATCAAACAAACAATATTATTTTGTATTATATAAATTAAAAATACACTTTGTATATACCACTTTACTTAAAATATATAAATATTTCTACATGTTTCGATAGCAATGCTATCATCTTCAGGAATAAATGAATACTAACAAAATAATTTCAACTATAGAAAATGATAAAAAATTTAAAACAATAATTTAAGAATATACAAAATATGAGCATAAGCAAAAATGAATTAAAGTAGGTAAGTAACAGATAAAAAATGTTAATGACAAAATAATTATAAAACATTGAATAATACATTTAAATTAGAAATATAAATAAAAATTATCATTATTAATATTAATATGAAAATAAATTTAAGAGATAGCTATTTTTTAAAAATATTTGATTATTTATTAAATTTAATTCGCTATTAACACTTTTTCTTATTTCTAAAATTTCAAATTTATCTAATTGTAAACCAGTTGTATTTGTATGTAAAATTTTAAACCTTTATTTATATCAAACGAATGATTGGTTTCTAAAATATGATTTGCAAATTCAGAATAGTTGTTATTATTTAAACATCTTAGGTGTTTATAAAGTGGTATATATTTTTAAAGTGGTATATACAAAGTGTATTCTTAATTTATATAATTAATAATGATGCCACAAAGTTACCAAACATTTGAAGAAATTATAATATTATTTTGAATGATGAATAAACCTTAGTGGAGTACTGTTCAGACGTGCATTATTTTCTCTTCAAAATAATACAAATTTTATCGAGTTTTACTAAAAGTTATAGCCTAATTTTGTTTCCTCGAAGTGTTTAAGTGTATTAGTTTCCATTGCGCATAGGGTATTTTACGACAATCATCGCTTATTAACTTAAAACAATTTTATTAAAAAACTTTAGTTGTTATTAAGTGAATTTGGTGACATTATTGTTCGTCAACGTTGTAGGTACCTGACCTCTCCGCCGCACCGTAGCGTAGAGTCCAGTGATTCTTACTAGCACCGAGTAATCAGGGCGGCTCCAGCAGCCACTTTTCCAACAATTTTTTTTTCTGGTTTCCTTTCAAATAACTACCCCCAAAATGGATGTTCGGGCATATATATCTCTGGCGAAGGAGGCAGTTAATTTATTGACCAATATGATCATGGATCCGAATAACAAATTTACTAAAGAACATATCGCCAAAATAATTCCTAAAACCAATGATATATTAGGAACAATCGCCCAAATGGCAGTCAAAATTGCAACTATCGAGGGAGAATTAGTAGCTCATAAAAACATAGCCCCGCGTGTGCGCATCCCTGCAGTTTCACAAACCCAAACTGTCTGCGAAATCTTTGCTGAAATGAAGGAACAAAGTTACAGAGACAAAAATGTTATTATTCATAACGTTCCAGAGAGTACTTCATTATCTCGGATAGAATCAATAAATATGGACATAACATCTGTCAAGAAAATAATCTCTGATATTGATACTTCAACAATAAATCTTGACCTAAAAATTTACAGATTGGGTAAAAGAAATGTCGACAAACCAAGAGGAATAAAAGTCGAGTTTTCAGATGCAAAATGGCCTAAAATTCTCTTAAGCAAGAAACATGCATTGAAAAACAATATCCGGATGTACCAGGATCAATCATTTCTTCAGCGGAAACAATTGACAGACCTCATAAATGAACTAGAAATTAGAAAGACTTCTGGTGAGACCGACATAACAACAAATATATCAACAATAATCCTTCTATAGTTAAAATACATCCAAAAAACTAAAATTTTAATTACAAATCTTCTATCAAAATGTACGTGGACTAAGAACTAAATTACAGGACTTGAAATCAACCTTACCTACAATGGATCATGATATTTACTCTTTCACTGAGACATGGCTGCAAAGCAACATCAAAAGTACAGAGCTGGGTTTCTTCGAACTTTCAGTGTACAGATGTGACAGAAGTGAAAGTACCAATTAGAAAGCTAGAGGAGGCGGTGTGTTAATATCCATAAATAAAAAACTGAATTCAAGAAAACTCAAATGCATCTACACAAATCTAGAACAACTGTTCATCATGGTATCTACCAAAAAGGAAAAAATTATAGTCGGCTGCATCTACATTCCTCCTTCTTCTGACGCTCAATTATATAAAGACCACTACCTCGAAGTAGAAGCAATGAGAAGGAGATTTCCTGAAGCTACCTTTATTTTAGCAGTAGACTACAATATACCTAATGTTGTATGGGACATAGAAAACAAGAAGACTTCTTGATCGGACAACATCGACCATGGCTCTCATGAAATTATCGAAGTGTCAAATTTTTTAAACCTCCGGCAACTACGTATATAATATAAATTCTCGTATTCTCGATCTAGTGTTCTCCAATTCTTATTTTGTTAATGTATCCGCATCTGCTGAAACTGTTCTTCCAATTGACAATTATCGCCCTCCATTAACGATTGAATACCACAGTTCAATAACGAAAAAGATTCCACCTGCATCTGCAAAATTGAACTTTTTCAAAGCAGATTTTAATCAAATCAATAATCTTTTGTCCTCTGTTGACTGGAACTTTTTGGATGTGGGAGTAAACATAAACGAAATGGTAGATAAATTTTACTTAATTCTAAATAGTGTTATTGATTTATTTGTACCTGTTTCTAAAATTACTGTTCAAAAATACCCAAAATGGTTTAGTAAAGATCTCATCAATTCAATCAAAGACAAAAAAATTGCTCATAAAGTTTACAAATCAACACAGGATCCTAAAGATTACGCAAAATTTAATGAATTAAGATCAAATACTAAAATAATCTCAAAATTATGTTACAAAAAGTGCATTGAAAACTGTGAAGAATTGGCTGTTGCCAATCCCCAGAATATTTATAAATTTTCAAACATGCTTAATAACGACCACTCTGGTATTCCCTCTAACATGTAGATAAGAAAATAGCCGATAATCCTTAAGAAATCTTTAATCTTTTTGTAGAATTCTTCAGCAAAGTCTATGATACTAAAAACGACTCTCCTTTGCTCGAACGCTTCAACAACTAATAATGACAATAAGATCGATTTAAATCAATGTATATTTGAAGAAAGTGATATTAGAACTAAATTGAAATCCCTAAATCTTAACAAATCAGCTGGTCCCGATAACATTCCTCCAATCTTTTTATTTAAATGTTTGTCAGTCTTGACTTATCCTCTTACTAAACTTTTTAACTTGTCTCTAAAAATTGGCACCTTTTCGAAGAAATGGAAAACGAGCTTTCTGTCTCCAATCTTCAAAAAAGGAAATAAATCTGATATTTCCAACTATAGACCTATATGTATTCAGTCATCAATTCCGAAACTATTTGAATCTGCTCTGCTTACCAAACTCTCGCCTGTAATTAATAAAGTAATTTCACATCTACAACACGGTTTCATGGCAAAAAGTTCGACTCTTACAAACTTAATGATTTATGAGGAACATTTATTCAAAAATATGCACAAGCGTCTCCAAACAGACGTAGTGTACACAGATTTTAGTAAGGCATTCGACAAAGTCTCACATAAAATTCTCATACATAAATTAAGTACTCTTGGAATAACTGGGAATATTTTGAGATGGTTTGAATGTTATCTGCATAAAAGAAAAATATCGGTTAAACTCAATTCACACTTTTCATATCAGTTTTAAATCTTCAGCGGCGTTCCACAGGGGTCACATTTGGGACCAGTATTGTTTTCCTTGTTTATCAACGACATAACTACTATTTTTGATTTAGTCATGATACTCCTATTCGCTGATGATCTTAAAATTTACAAAACTATTACCAATCTCAATGACTGTTACATATTGAAATTGAATCTTGATAGGCTACAAGAGTGGTGCATTCATAATGAACTGTTTCTCAATATTGAAAAATGTCTAACTATAATTTTTGTTCGAATTAAAAATCCCCTCACGTATCAATATAGCATTAACAAAATTCACCTAAAAAGGGTTGAGCAATTAAAAGACCTTGGTATAATTTTTGACAGCAAACTAACTTTTATTCCCCACATTAATGAAATAAGTAATAAGGCCACGAAATGTTTGGGATTTATTTTTAGAACAGTTAAAGATTTCAAATTAATTAACTCCTTTAAATTACTGTTCAATGGATTGGTGAGAAGCAATTTGGAGTATAATTCGACAATCTGGGCTCCATTTTTTAAGGTTAACCATAAAAAAATTGAGAGAGTGCAGCATAAATTTCTTCGATTTATAAATTACAAGTTAGGTATTCCAATCGAAAATCTTAATTATACATTTTTAATGAAGCTACCTAACCTAAGCGATTTATCATCTAGGCGCACAGTGAGCGATTTAGTATGTCTCTTCAAAATAGCAAATGGCAGATTGGACGCCCTGAATTTAACGAGTCTTATTACCCTGCATGTACCCAGCCGGAACACGAGACAGACGTCTCTGTATAACAATCCAGCGTCTTCAAATAATTATTTCGAAAACTCTCCTATTCAAAAATTGCACAGACTTGGTAATGAGTTCAGTTCAATTGATGTTTACCGTTACAACACTGTGTCCAAGCTAAAATTCAGTTTATTTGAATGTTTTTATTAAATTTATTGATTTTTTTTTTTTCATGCGCATCGTTTTTTATTGCAATTTTTGTTATGTTATATTTCTGCAAAATACCCAATCAGGTATAATAAAGGCTTGCTGTTTTATAAACATGTATATTATAAACGATCCATATTTTACAGCGTCATAGTAATTATAATTCTACTGCCTTTATTACCCACCAATTGCGCTGAAACTAGCTACTTACATAGTATCTACCTTCTCACTTCTTTTATACTTATGTTATTATATTATGCACTAAACTACTTCTTATAGTCTTTTGTACAACCTGCTGTTATAATGTAACCACAGGATAAACTATTATTCATCGTGATAATTACGCTGTAACTACATACTGTTATATTGTATCTACTTACTACTTTTACACCTATTTATTATTTTATGTGTACATTATTGTATTCCCATGTAAAACTACGTGATAAATGTATCAACATGTAAAAGCCTTCTAGGCGTGAATAAATAAATAAATTAAATTAATCATTTTGTATCTTAGGTTAGTTTTAATAGTCCTGACAAAATTTGTGTGTTTACATTATAATTATGGCAGGCCACAAAATAAATGATTTTTACGAGTACATATTTTTTTAAGTCATCACGTCTGACGGTCTCCGTGGTTGAGTGGTTACGGTTCATGTCTACGAAACCGAAGATCGCGGATTCAAACCCCGGCGTGCGCAAGTAAATCTTATTTGATTAATTTGTGTTATTTCACAAATTATTCATTTAAAATAATATGCAGTATATTTGCGGCACGTTCCAGAGAGGTAGATACTGTCAGTATCGCATGGTGGAAGACGAGCATTCAGAATCGAAACGTTTCTTGAAACGGCCTTAGCCGTATTTGGTAACCAGATCTGAATAGCCAGGTACCTTCCCCATATTTCTTCTTCCCCGTCTCCTTCCCCTCCTCGATACCTTCAGCCTCACAACATACCCCAATTGGGGATGCCATAGTCTCATCGGCTCTAGATGTTTGGGAGCAGTCGGGACTCTTGTGTGGTATCACATATTAAAAATATATTTTAAAGAATCATCATGAAACCAGATGTAAAAAATTGGTGAACTCAGCTTTCCACTTGTATTGCAATTCTTATTTCCGTGACTTTTCTTCGCTATAGTCTATTAACTACAAACCTAGTTAGTGGTCAGGATGGAGGGTCCCTGAGCTTTAAAAAATAATAAGGAACTCCAATTCAATTTTTTTTTCTATCAATAATAACATTGAAACTTAATCACCAGTATATTCAGTTTTTTTTCTAAAGTTAATTTTCATAGTTAAAATAATTTTTTAAGTATACTTTTTTAAAGGCCTTAAAAATTCTCCAAATCTATGGCCGGTCAGTTTTGAGGTTAGAATGTCAAATGTCAAAAAGAGGATGAGCCCTACCGTACAAAATTTTATATTCTAATCGTAGTGAACCATAACTAAACATAAGTAATAAAATTATGAACCTGTTTAGAAACTTTAACTAGACAAATAATAATAGTATTGAGTATTAAGCATTAACATTATCATAATATTCGTTTCGGTTTGTTCACGAATACTAGAATTTCTTTCATTAATAATGTTTTTTTTTTATATTGAACAATAATCATACAGTTTAAAGTCGCCCAAATTAGGTTTAAATTTCGCCAAAACTAAAAAACACGTATTTAAAATACAAAACAAAATATAAAATTAAAAATTATCATAATTATCCCAAAACAGAATGCGCACATGACGTCAGATGTTCGAATTGCAATAGTACCAACATAACAAGGTGTTTTGATGGGATGATTTTTTACTCTCTTTTAAATAACGATTTATAAATTTTACGTAATAAAAGTTAAAAAAAGAGAATCGGCGTTTGCTGATCTATATGAATTTTTTTTTTTTAAAGTTCTTTATTGCAACGGTTCAAATAATGTTTGCATTCGATTTGCATCTTGTGGAATGATCTAATTTTGTTCCCTTCCTACCTTTCCTTTGAAAAACTTTCCACACAGCATCCCCAAAGATGATAATATATGCCCTAAGGGATATTTTCAGGTCCAAAGTGTGGAGTTGATATTAAAAAAAAATCAATATTATTTCATCCTTCCTCTGCCAGCTCCATTTCTCAGTGGCATTAGTGTTCGTATCAGAACTCTATCGTAGAATGCAATAAAATAGGTATTCAAAAATGCGAAACTTGATATTTTATAAATATTGTTAGTAATTTTTTTTTTAATATTGTACAAGGAATTTATGTAACATTAAGAGGAACGGCTGCGCGGCCTGTTTCATGCAAAACTTAATTTTGAATTTGAGGCCAAAATACTCACTTAATGATCTTTTTTCATCAAAAAGTAAATATGAGTACGGATGAGAAGTAATTTTTTTTTTAATAAGGAGCAATCACTTTATGGTTTGACATTGTATTAAGTAAATGAAACACGTTGTTATAAACCACGAATATTTTTTTTTTATTTTTACCACAACTTACACAGGGTAAATATAATAACTGTTATTATACTCAGTTATTATATTTAAGCTTGAGTTAAGCGAAACCGGTTGGTGAAAATAAAATATATTCGTGGTTTATAACAACGTGTTTCATTTAATTAAGTAATTCATTAATTTTTGTTTTACATTATGAAATACAGGATATTAAAGGAATTGATTTTTCGCGATTTTAGAAGCACCTTTAACAATTATTTGGGGGAATACAGTTATTTAAAAAAAAAAATTACCCCGTCCACTTCGAAAATATATTGAAATATAAAATTAAAAAATAAGCATTATGGTGGACTTTAAATTCATTTAAAGACGACCAATTTTCCGTTGAAACACAAATTTGTGGTACATAATTTAAAATGTCAACCCGAAAAAACTTTTTTTTTTTTTTTTAATATGTAATTTTTATATTTTTATTTACGTAATCATATTTACACAACAAATACGATAATTTTCAAAGTTGCCTCTAAAATGACGAAAATTGATTTTTACCATGGCATATACTTCATAATTTAAAATAAAAATAAATAAAATACTTGTCATACGTACTAGATATTAACTAAATCTTTAATTTAAAGATATATATCATTTAGTTTGGATGGGTATTTTGGCCTCAAATCTAAAATTAAATTATGTATGAAGCAGGCACCGCAGCCGTTCTTCTTAAATTAATTTGATCAATAAGTCAGAGAAATGTTCTCACCTGAATCTTCGCCGACAAAGTGTGTCAATTGTTTTAATGGTATGTGTATTTATTCATTCTACCGGAGGTTATCAATAAAAAAACAGCGTTTTTCAAACTTCCGTTAACAAGTTGCATTGTTACATCTCCCTCTTTCTCATATGTGACGCATGTAACAGAATAAGATAAACATTTCAAATACCAGACCATATTTTGTTGTTAACAGCCAAGCAAAAATATTGTCTTAAACTAGAGCTTTGGCGCCGTGAAATTTTTACCGCTTTTAAATGTTTCTGAAACTTATTTTTTCACCTGGCAACGTCTTTGAAATATCATTTTTACTATCTTAAAACATGATAAGTTTCCATATTTTTTATTCTATAATTGCTTTGTTTTAACAACAATTTTATTGATAAATTTCAACGTGTTTCAAAACCAATGGTTCCTTAATTCGGATAAAAATTATGACTACTGAAAATAACACATATAAGATGGATAAAAATATAACACTAAGCGGTAGAAGAATGTATAATTAGGTATTAATGTATTCCTGGTGAAGAAAGCATCGCTTTCGAAACGTGTCGATATTTGTGTATATGAATAAAGTGGTGAATACAAAGTAAGTTTTTAAATTCGTTTATTGATAATGACGCCGCAAAGTGAATACCAATCTTTTGAAGAAATTATAATATCATTTTAGTTACTTATGTAAGAAAAAGCTATAAGTTCAAATAGAATCTAGGAACAAAGAAGGTGCCTGATTAAAGTGGTTTTACAAACAATTTTAAAAACACGCAAAAAGGACACAACATATTCATCGTGGTATGAATTGATTTGCATACCCTTTTGCGTATGGGTCGAAATTACCATTTCTACTATTCGCGTGTACGCCGCTATTAACATAGGACTCTAGTTCATTAATACTGTAAGGTATTCGTATTATTGTTAGAATAAATTTAGGAGATGCGTAATATTTAATTAATTATTGTCACTTTTTATAAATAATAATAATAATAATAATGTTTTATTTCAGCAGAACAAAGCGGTGAGTGCAATACTCTGTCTGCCATATAAAAAGAATACATTTTAAGAATAGAAAATTACACATTGTAGAAATATAATATAAAAACAAAAAATAAAAAAATAAATTAAATTAAAATAACATATTTAACACTTATGTTACAATGGCCTGAGGGAAATTCTCCATCTACGATGTAGGGGCGCGCCATGCCACTGGGCGACAGCCTGGACAAGAGTGTTTTCCGATCTCCGGTAGCGCTGATTCGTCCCGGCTATTCTGTGGCGCATCAAAGCAGCGAACCCATGCACCCTTCCCTCTGCGAACATCTGCGAGGCGCTGCATCTCCAAGGGAGGCCGAACAGCGCCCTGTTAGCATGGTTATATTGCACTCGGAGTGTGTCCATGACGCCTTGTGTGTATCTAGTCCATAGTTCGCTAGTGTAAAAGCTCATGCAGTATGTCTGGAATAGTTGCTTTTTTACCGGAGAACTGCACCTATTAAATCTTCTGGCGAGCATGTTGGCACGTACGCACAACGCTCTTCTTTGGCGTTCTATGTCATTTTTATCATTTAGGTCATCAGTGATGACATGCCTCAAGTATTTGATTTCGCTGCAGATTTCAAGATTGGCTCCGCCGATACATATGGGCGGAATGACAGCAGGACCCGTATTTGCTTTGAAAATCAGCAGTGATGATTTTTTTGCATTATACATTAGCCCGTGACTAATAACGTACGATTCGCATATGTCTAGAAGTTTTCTCATTGCTCTTACCGATGGGGCAAGTATGACCATGTCATCTGCATAGCTGATATTGTTCATACATACCCCAGCAATTTATGATTAGTCGAATTTCAAATTCACCTTATTGTAAACCCATTGGTAATGAAAAAAAATTATGAATAAAATTTTTTATTTTTTTTTTTAAATATTTAACCTTTTAATTCTAATTTTTTACAATTTGGAGGCTTATTTTAGGAAAAATTCTAAGTTTAATAAATATATTTAATTTGTTGACATTATTGGTAATAATCAATATCTACATCGCTTGATTTTATATTCCTCAAATATTCCCATCCCGATGGACAAAGATTTTCACTTAATTACTCTTGACTGATTTTGTGAGAAGAGAAAGAGATTATGACGCGCAACGATTTATAAAATAATTTAAAAAAAAAACGAATTTCCTTATTTCAGTGACATCAAATATTAGGATTGACATTGATAGGTGGGGAATATCAATAAGGCTCAGAGAAACAATTCGTTGTAGTATAATCTTTTTATTTTCCAATAATCCATATAATATCTACTAGGCACGAAGTCTTAATACTACGGAGTGTCTAATTCACTGAGTATATTTTGTCTTAATGCTACGGAGTGTCTAATTCACTGAATTCACTTTGTCTTAATACTACGGAGTGTCTAATTCACTGAGTTTATTTCGAGACAATTGAGCGGCGATGGTTGCCCAAATTGTCGGGTACAAAGGCACTGGGTGAACTTCACTGAGTTTATTTCGGGACAATTGATCGGCGATGGTTGCCTAAATTGTCGGGTATGAAGGCACTGGGTAAACTTCACTCCGCGGTGACTTTCCTTTCCGGAGGTAAGTCGAGGTCCTTATCCTACACTTAGGCACGCCACGGGCGGACAGTCCGTGGTGGGGGTTGGCAGCTATTTGCTGGTAACAGCGGGAGTCTGCAGCTCCGGGAGGACTGCTTTCTGTAGTCAAAATCCCCCCCTTTGAACGCCTGTCGAACGCGACGGCGGTTTCTTCGATAGCCCGTCTCTGGCATCCGGCGGCTTCTGATTGGCTCGGCATGGCGCAAGGAGTTTATCCCTTTGAGCGCTGCGGTGGAGCCTTCCGGGCGGGCGAGTTCTTTTAACGGCGTTTTAGCTCATTGCCATCTCGTATCAACATCTATGGTAATATTGTATAATCTATATCTATGCTTTCACAGAACTAGAACTTAGGTGATGAATTTTTAACAGGTAATTTTATAATATTCGAAAAAAAAGTGACCTTACTACGGTACCCCGTTCTTAGGCCATATTGTACATAATTTTATATAAGTTAATATGAATTAGGACAAGTTACATATAAAACAGTAACAACATATTTGAAGTTAATTTTATAATAACTACTATTCATCATTAAAATGGTGGTTAAATGAAAATAATTTACTATCATTTAAGAGACATTAATTTAAAAACATGGCTTCTTATCATATGTTAAGACATTAAAAAATATTAAATATAACATAAATTAAAAAACAATAAAAAAAAACTAATTAAGATATATGAGGAAGCATGCGGAAATGCATTGTTCGTGAGTAACGGTATTTCCTTAGGTGAAAAAATGATTGACATCTTTTGTTCCCTTGTCCATAATCGTTCTTTTTATTTTATTATATTTAAAAAATTTGATGCTTTATTTATTTCCAAAGAACTGTTTTTTTTTTTTCGAAAATGTGATCGTAAAATTCTGAATAATAATTATTATACAAACACTTAAGGTGCTCCTTAATAATAATTGGATTATTTATAAAGCGCCGTTTTTGTGAAAAATCACCTCAAGGGCGCTGTACAAATATTACTTCCTATTCTTATATTACGTCTATTCTACGATTTTTTTTAACATTTATTTTCTCTTTTTGGACAGGCTATCATTACACATTAAAATAACATATTATTTACTGACCATATAAAGAGATGCAGTTAAATTATCAAAACTAAATGTAATGTTAAATTGAAAAAAAAAAGAAGCTAACTGTATTTATTCCTTACGATATATTGCAAGACGCTAATACAAATGATAGAGTGATTGTTTCCATTATATTCAAGATTGTATTTAAGCTAAGACAATAAATTATTATCCATATTTTTTAGGATAAATAACGCAGAATACTCTTAAAAGGGGGGAGCGGCGGGGGAGGATGGTGGCCGGGGGGATTGATCCATAGGGCCCTCGAAATCTTCTTTCTCTTGGTGACGCACCTGGGCGGCGTGACGGGACGGTTGGTGGTGGTCTGCACGTACGCCAGGTTGCGCTTGTCGGCGCTTGTCCTTCTCTGTTAATAAAATTTCTAATACGAAGTTAATGGATAATATGTTAAACAAAAAAGTACAAGAAAAAGTTTTGAACGTCTTATTTTTATCCACCAGAAATATTGACGTTGGAACATTAAGAAAAACTGTATTTCTATAAATAATCACAATTCAAATTTAGTAATAAAAAACATCCCAGACACTTCTATTTTTATACTTATAACAACAAGTTAAAATTTAAATACATAACAGGCCCTGTACAGAATGCCCAGATTCTGAGAGGCTAACTTTATTCTGGCTTCAATGGAGCCCCCATACCCGAGCTGGTCACTTAGGGTTACACCAAGCATATCAATGGAGGGCTTGTTGGAAAGATTTCATCCGGTGAGGAGAGTAGATTTTCATTTCATTCGCTCTTTTGTGGCAAGAAACTCTACCGCAACATACGAGTATACCTGAGAGTCCGTATAAGGCAGTGGTGGATCATGTACACAATACACGTTTCACACAAAATATAGGAATGACGGTGAGAATATTTAAAAATAAATATGGTCAACGAACCCTTGAATACATTGTACCATTTGTATTTAACAAGTTGCCATACGAATTTAAAAATAATTGTTCTATGACGAAATTCTCATTGACATTAAAGTGTTGGCTTTTGAAAAGTAACCTTGTGTATTAATGATAACAAGTAGTACGGTCTCCTTCATTGTATAGCTCCTTGATATCTGCTGTATTTATGCTATTTTTCTCTTTCTTACATTGTCTATTGAACAAAAATTATGGTCTTCTTGATTGTATATCTCCTTGACAGTTGCGGGCATCTTTAAAATTATTTAAGTTCTACTATTATATTAAGTCTATCCTCACTGTAACAAAACTGTACAACTTTTTTTATTCATCAATTTGTTTAATACTTGCTGATAATTCGATATTTTTATAATATTATTTAAATCGATATTATGTAATTGGAGTCTAGTATCTGTATAACAAAACTGTTGTACTATTTTCGTATTTTTTTTTTAAATATTCTTTCCAACATGTGTACATTGATTGAGGGTCTATAAGTTATTTTGTAACAATTGCTTTTATGTTAAATAGAAAACACTTCTAGAAATTTTAATAGTAGTGAAGGAGTACCTCTCTTAGTCGGGGAAACACGCCAAATGCGTGCCCAACATTTGCACACACTTGATATTGACGGGTCATTTCTACGACTCGTTCTAGAGTTCAATAGTATGCCTGTGTCATTTTCCGGCCTCTGTGTTTCTTCCCTCTTACAAGATGAGTATCTTCAAGACCCAGGTTCGCTCCTTCCTTTCCTCAAAAAGGCCCATCACATAGCATCCCTAAAGATGACAGGCTTTAAGTGAAATTATTTTCCTCAGAACATCTTGTCTTGAGTTAATGTTAAAGAAAATTACCGCTATACGTTGCACAGTTGGCAAAATGGTGAATTAAGCCTATTAAAAAATTAATATATTACACCAGGTATGATGCAGTTTTATAAATATTTTACAGTATTTAACCATTTAAACTGCGTTTGAAGAAATTTTCCATGATCGGCATTTTTTTTACAATATTTTGCAACGTTTTACCATTACGTGCCAACATTTTAAAACATTTACAATTTTAATTACATTTGACAAAAAAATATTTGATTACGCTTTGTTTCGTAGTTGATTCGTTAAGCGAAAAATGTGCACTATCCGCCGTTGCCTAATCAGCTTCTACAATAAGTGGTAAACAGGAATATTTAACTATTGGTTTAAAATTTTCTGAAATATTAACTAAATAACTTACTTTTTTAATTATTAATTATTTTTATTGGGATTTAAGAACCTCATCGAAATATTTAATCAGTCTTTTTATTTTCTTTAGACTTTTATAAAAATTCAATAGATGTCTCATGTAAATAAAAAGTCGGATGTAAATCGGAGACACTGTTTAAGTTTTGCAATTGAGTTCGGGTAGAACTTTGTAAACATCATAAAAATAGCTGCCAATAATATGAGATTAAAAATGGAAGATAATATTCACAAATCTTGAATTTGAGATATGATATCGATGAAGATGACACAAATTGAACTTGTCTCATTAGCTAAGTCGGCTGAGCGTTGCTCCGGATAGGCAGAAGACCTGGGTTCGAGTCCCAGATGCGACTGAAATATTTTTAGTTTCTGTCCTTTTGTCCGGTTTTATCTTTCATTTAGGTTATGTTAATATTATTTTCTTCAATGATTAAGTAACTAACCATCAAGCCATTTCCCCGCTGAGATATGCAGTCAGGACGAACCGCCAAATAACTCGGTCTTGGCACACACTTCTTTCTTCATTCACATTCATACACTCTCTTCTGTTATTGTGATTTCTGGCATGGTCCGACTCAAGCATTTGGTTTACTTGATTGTGGCATATCGTCCTCGGGCGTCCCCTGCATCTACTTCCATTCATATTCGGGTCACATATTATCCACACACTAATTGTGGTTAATTTGCTCTACATTCTCAAACATCTCATCAGCCTTGCATTCTTTGTGAATCTCAATATTTTTACTAGATCGTACATGGTTTTACCACATTCGCCTCTGAGATCTCATTTCTACAGCATTCAATCTACGTTCTTCCTTCCTCTGCCAGTTTCATGCCTCACTGTCATAAATCAGGGTTGGTATCAGTCATCTTATTGGCACATCATTGTGGACTGCTAGCTTCACTTCTATAAACAATTTATTGTTTTTTTATATGAATACCGCACAAGAGTCCCAACTGCTCCCAACCGTCTGGAGCCAATGAGACTATGGCATCCCCAATTGGGGAATGTTGTGAGGCTGAAGGTATTGGGGAGGGGAAGGATAAGGGGAGGAGGAAGGTGGGAAAATACCTGGCTATTCAGATCTGGTCACCAAACACGGCTAAAAGCCATTTCAAGCGACGTTTCAATTCTGAATGGTGGTCTTTCATCAGGGCGATATTAAGAGTATCTTCCACTCTGGAACGTGCGCAAATATACTTGCAATATTTTTTAATCAATTAATTGTGAAACAGCACAAATTAATTAAATAAAATTTACTTGCGCACGCCGGGATTTGAACCCGCGACCTTCGGATTCGCAGTCGAGAGCCTTAACCCTCGACCACTGAGCGTTATGCGACCATGTTAACGCCAATCGCGTTCAGTTTTTCGTTAATGGAGTTTCCTGCATTCACCCTTATTTCAATATCCCTATCAGTATTTCCATCTCTCGTAAACATACTTCCCAAATACACAAACTCATCGACCTGCTCCAAGTATTCGTCATTCACAACTATATTGCACACCGTTTTCGTACTCTCTTTTTCAAACACCATGACTTTAGACTTACTTGCATTCAGTATTAGCTAATTATTCATACGTACTTCGTTTATAATAGATGCGTTCTGAATACATTCTCATAGAAAATGTAATTTTTATACAGTAAACAACACTAGACAGTAAGGAAAATGTTTATATTCACCCATTCTAAGTTCTAAGCAAGACTGAGTGATCACTTAAAACATTCACGGGCCAAAGTGCACGTTCGCTGGCAGAATCCCAGCGCGCGCTAATCTCTTTGTTATTAAGAGGAACGGCTGTGCTGCCTCTCTCATACATAACTTAATTTTCAATTTGGAACCAAAATACCCATCCAAACATAACGACACATTTTTTTAATTAAAAGTTTAGTAAATATCTAGTACGGATGAGAAGTATTTTATTTATTTTTGTTTTGAATTATATTCAAAAAATATATTTAAAAAAAAATCAATTTTCATAATTTTAAAGGCAATTTAGAATTTTTTTTGCCGGTTGACCATTTTTTTTTAAACTATCATATTTGCTTTGTAAATACGATTAATTAATTTCTAATTTTGAAACTGTCAATTCATGATGGAATTCCATATTTAAATGAATTTTTATTTTTGGTTTTACTAAAAAACCTTTGTAACTGCAAACCAACCCGAAAGTAGTTTTTAAAAACACAATAAACATTACCGTCAGCAATAAAATAAATTTCAAACAATAAAAACAAAATTAGAAAAGCAGGGAACTCACTCCCGACATTTAGTATTCATTGTACCAGTCTGAGGATGCCCGTGATAGGGTGAAACCGGTCCTGTCGAAAATAAATAAGTGGAACAAAGTTACAAAGGTTTTTTAATAAAAAAAATCATTTTAAACATGATTATGTAAATAAAAATATAAAAACAATACATTAAAAAAAAAACGTTTTTTCATGTCGATGTTTTAAATTATTTACGGTAAATTTATGTGTTCCAACGTAAGTGGGTCGTATTTAATTTAATTTAAATCCCACCATAATGCTTATTTTATCATTTTTTAAATGTTTTATTTTACATTTCATTACATTTTCAAAGTAGAGGATGAATTTTTTTTTAAATCACCGTAACCCTCAAATATTTTTAAAGGTGCCTCTAAAATCGCGAAAAATCAAATTTCATAATGTAAAATAAAAATAAATAAATTACTTCTAATCCGTACTAGATATTTATTATGCCCAGTAATAAACTGCAACAAGTCCGAGAAACCGTGAATTATAATAAGGGTATCAAATATTCGCCAACAGGAACTCATGGCAATTTTTAATAGAAATAAAAACAGTAAAAGTCTTTGACTCTTTGAGAACTGAATTACCAGTCTGAAAAAATTCGAATATTCCCAGTTTTATAGTGTTTTATTTAGCATTGTCTTATTAATTGTTGATCACCTAAAGGATTATTTTTGCTGTCCATCCTCATTTGTAAAGTAAGTATGCTGAGAGGATATTCGGCCGTATAACAAAAGTCGATATACTTATATCTGCAGGAGTCTTGAGTAGAACTACGATAGATAAAATATTTTTACTAACAGTAATGCCAAGTCTCCGAAGGAGTATGCGGTGAGGATGAACGTCCGAATAACAAAATATGACATATTTATATATGCAGTCGGCTTAGGGAAAATACGCTTAAGGTTCCTACTTGCATATAATATAACTAAATGTCTCCGAAAGGGTAAGCAGAGAGGATGTACGGCCGTAGGTGTTCATACCATTCCATTTCAAAATGTTGCTTTACACGCGTTTAGCTGTATTTACTGACCAGATCTGAATAGTCAGATACTTCCTAACCCTCCGCTTCCTAATTTCGTTCCACCCTCCACAATCTTTTCAGTGTCACAACACACCCCAAATGGTAATGCCACAATCGCACTTTGAGACTGCTGAAACTCTTGTGCAGTATCAACCCACCTTTATGACTTAAATTTTTTATTTTTAAATTTAATTTCAAAATTTTCTACATTTGTTTAAATTTGTTAAAACCGTGAGAAACGTAAACGTTATAGTAAAGAATATGTTAGATTTTTATCAATTATGTGTTTATAGAATTTTCCGAACAGTTGATTATTACTAACGATACTTAATATAAATACAAGAGAGCGAGTAATATATAAAAATTGAACAGGTTTTGGTTTTAATAGCTTAGAAACATCAGATATGTCGAAATCTAGTAAAAATATTAATTGCTAAATTTAAATTAACAATTTCTTCAAAAGATTTTTATTCACTTTGTGGCGTCATTATTAATAAATCAACATAATATATTTTTGGAAATAAATTAATATAAAATTACTTTGTAATCACCATTTTATTAATGTATACATACCAACATGTTCCGAAAGCGAAGCTTTCTTCATCAGGACAAAAAGAATACTAAAAAATAATAATGTCAAGACAAATGATAAACGTAGAATACAATAATGTAAGAATAGACAAATTATAAACACAAACCAAAAATGATTAAAGCATAATTATATTGTAATATTATCCAAATAAAATAAATATTTTTTTATTAATTTATTTTAATTAGATTTAATCCTAGGTCCAATTTTAACGATTTTCCCTATCTTCCCCTCCCCTTCCCCTATCCCTCTACCAACCTTTCTATCTACCTCTTTATCTGATGCTCTGTCCTTTTCTGCTCTGATATACTATCTCTTCCCCTTCCCCGTTTACTTTATTTATCACAATACATCTTTTGTTTATATGATTACAGTCCTATGAAGGTTGAGATTCAACGAAACCGGTCGATAAATACATAAATTTAATAAGGTGGTTTAAAACAAAGATTTTTTTTTCTAAATGAATTAAAAATTACTTTGTAATCACCACTTTACTAATACATACATATCAACATGTTTGGAAAGCGAATCATTCCTCATCAGGAATATACAGAATACTAAAAAATAGTAATGTCAAGTATAGACAAATGATAAACATAGAACACAACAATTTAAGAATAGACAAATTATAAACACAAACCAAAAATGATTAAAGCATAATTATATTGTAATATTATCCAAATAAAATAAATATTTTTTTATTAATTTATTTTAATTAGATTTAATCCTAGGTCCAATTTTAACGATTTTCCCTATCTTCCCCTCCCCTTCCCCTATCCCTCTACCAACCTTTCTATCTACCTCTTTATCTGATGCTCTGTCCTTTTCTGCTCTGATATACTATCTCTTCCCCTTCCCCGTTTACTTTATTTATCACAATACATCTTTGTTTATATGATTACAGTCCTGATGAAGGTTGAGATTCAACGAAACCGGTCGATAAATACATAAATTTAATAAGGTGGTTTAAAACAAAGATTTTTTTTTCTAAATGAATTAAAAATTACTTTGTAATCACCACTTTACTAATACATACATATCAACATGTTTGGAAAGCGAATCATTCCTCATCAGGAATATACAGAATACTAAAAAATAGTAATGTCAAGTATAGACAAATGATAAACATAGAACACAACAATTTAAGAATAGACAAATTATAAACATAAACAAAAATTGATTAAAGTAGGTAGTAACTGCCCATCCTTCGGGTTATTATTCAAAAAGTAGGTAAAAAAACATCGTTTTTTTCATTAGACATCGCAATAACAATACGTGAGATACGAAAATACCCAAACACATCCGTTACCTTTAGCTGACCTCGAAATACTAAACGAGTTGACGCAGGAAAAAACTTGACGTTTACGAATGTTTTGTAGGTCTCGGGTATGGATTTTTTTTGTACCTGAACGTACAGGGATACGGCTTGTTGGGTTCGGGCGATAATGTAGCGGCCGTATCACGTACGTTCGTATGGGCAGGGTGGTTAATAAAAAAATTACAATTCTTATTTTCATTTAAGTATCTTCAATTTCTAATTTAAAGTTTCTATTAGTAAAGTAAAACGTACCCATTTAATAAATGTTTCATCTAAAAACAATCGTTATAGCGATTTTTTGATCGTCTTGATTTTATTCTTTCATTGAAATATTCTAAAACACCATGTTTGTTTTAAAATGAAAAGCTCCCCCCCGAGTACTCCGGCGGAACAGGGTGAAAGTACGAACATTCAGGATTCCGCGCCATTAAATCGAAACGAACAAGCTGTTTAAATAGACATAAAGCCCTGTAAATTACTTTACCATTTTTCATAAAACCATAAACAACGGGCCTTACCGATTTGCTGCGAGCTTTCCGAAAACATCGTAAAAATTTCAATTAATTTGGAGACAGATCGGCCCGAAGCAATCTGAGTCTTCCTTCGCTGTTTTTCACCTTCGCGACGGGATAACGTGGAAATTATTAAATGATGCATAATTTAATTTGCTCGTATTGCCGGGAAAACAAACCCGATAAACAAGTTAGCCATAAATTGCTTTAAAATGTTCGTTTTAAATGAGAACCGATGAGCTTCAAATTCTTATTTAGAACGTACATTTCTTGGTTTTTGATGTTTTTAAGTTACCTTGACAATAAAATGTAGATATTCTTAACAAAGTGGAACTGATACTTTTCATTATTATGACACCACCAAGCTACCAACGTGTCTTTGAAATTAGTTCTACGCGTTAAAATTTGGCAGTTCGTTTTAAAGAAATAATGAAAAACAACTTAAATTAATAATTTGATTTTTGAATTAGATCTAATAAATGAGTATTTGGATACATACATTTCAGAAACGCCAAAAACGCCTTTCCATGTTATTATCTGCCTTGCAAAACGGCAATAAATATTTTTAATAACTTATTGAAGTTTATAAACCTCATTATAATATTTAATCATTGAAGAAGATAATATTAACACATCCCAAATGACCCATGAAACCGAAAAAACAACGGAAATTAAAAAGATTTCAGTCGCATCTGGGACTCGAACCCAGGACCTCTACCTATCCGGGGTAACCGCTTAACCAACTTAGCTAATGAGACCAGTCCAATTTACGCCATTTACACCGATATCATACTTCACGTTCAAGATTTGTTAATATTATCCTCCATTTTTTTATATTTAAATCCCATATTATTGGCTGCTATCCTTATGATGTTTGCAAAGTTTCATCACAAACTCAATTAGATGTCTCATATAAATAAAAATCGGGTAGGTATATCCGAGACTCTATCCAGATTACAATTGAGTTCGGGATGAAACTTTGCAATCATCATAAGGATAGCAGCCAGTAATATGGGATTTATAAAAAAATGGAGGATAATATTAACAAAGCTTGAACATGAAGTATGATATCGGTGTAAATGGCGTAAATTGAACTGGTCTCATTAGCTAAGTCGGTTAAGCGGTTACCCCGGATAGGTAGAGGTCCTGGGTTCGAGTCCCAGATGCGACTGAAGTCTTTTTAATTTCTGTTGTTTTTTCGGTTTCGTGGTTCATTTGGGATGTGTTAATATTATCTTCTTCAATGATTAAAGGTAATAAATATGTTTTAATATAAAATTGTGACGCAACTTGATGTAGAATCATCTCCTAATTTAAGTGAAAGTGCCACTAATTTCTCAAGACCGCTTGGTTAAAGTCAAATATATGCATTTGGTCCATTGTGCTTTTTTAAACTTACTTTAGTTTTCCTATGAGCCATCTCGGTGTTGTTATTTAAAATCTTCAAACGATCGCAGCGCCCTCAATTTTTATCTACTCTTAAATGTGAGACCGCAAATATTATCAATTTGGTATTCTTCTTCGTATGGTGGAGGAGAGTTGGTGGAGGTCGTAGTGGGATGCTGAGGTTATTCAGCCAGTCGACGGCATCGGGAGTCACTTGGTTCAGAACAGATATGCCATAGGGAAACTGATGAAAAGGACATTATTCTACGATGTGTTATGTTGTTTGAACATGTCCACATTCACGAAGTTCGGAATCCTTAACGACGGATGTGACTGCACCGGGGACGGTTTAAAGAGATCCACGTCTTCCGAGGTAGTGGAAATTTAATGTGTTTGTTTTTCACGTCCGAGGTCTGCCGCTGATTTCGTCACACCCCTTCAGGAGAGTATCGTGATAGAAGCAGTCTTTCGTCTTCAGTCCAAAAAGGTTTCCTGTACCACGTTCAGACGGCATTTTGGTAAACACCGAAGATATAAAACGGTAGAAGTGCGTAATGGACGGGTCTGTATGCTCTAATAAGGATGTGTCTGTTCTTGTATTGTACGCTGCCATGAGAATGTGAGTGTATTTTTTTTATTTTTTTCCATTCCATTGTCCTCTTCTCTCTTAATTACTCTGCCAGTTCTATGCCTCACTGCCATAAGTAATTCGATATAATTTACAACAAAGGTGAACCATAGATCAATGAATATTTCAACATAACATGCCTTAGATACTGTCATCTGTACTTTTTGTGTTTCATATAACATTATCAAAAATCGATAATGATAATACAAAACACACGGCACATTCACTCATATTCATGTTCTAGACACGTCTCTTGTTAGTAATCATTGCGGACCTATGCTATTATAGTTTTCTTGTAATTATATTCCGTGCAATTGAACACATGCACAATGTCTGAAAAAATATTACCGTCTGCATGAAGTCTAGTTACAAGCGAGCTTTTAAATGACTCAGTCCTAAAATTGTTGTTAGTGTTGAATAAATTTTTTTGATCCAGCAGTTCTAGTTGGAACTTTACGATCAGATTATTTAAAAGCCCGTCCACAATCGGACCCATAATTAATATAAAGTATTCCTGATAACATTTTGACTACGAATGTTGTGCTTTGTAATAATAATTTATTATGTAGATTAATTCATACGACACGATACTTGAGAATATCATTGAAACAGGCAATGCTAGATGAATCCTTCACTACTATTTAAATACGTTAATCTTGTCTTCCACCGACTGCTGGAAGAAGGCTTTAAGCTGTTTTCTCTTATGTTGGCAGCTTCTCAGATTCTCTGGAATATGTATTCTCCTTTTTAGATTATTATTGGATTATTGATTTCTCAGTAGGTAAGAATTAAAATGATGTTAGGAATATTTAAATTTAATTTCTACTGCCAAAAAATCACCTAGAAGCTGCTAAATTTAAATAAAATAAATTTTAAATAAGCTAGTAACAACCTAGTATTATTTACGCCCCAAATCTTACAAATGAAAAAAAAAATGTCTTACGTGGTTGAGTAGTAACGATCCTCGGCAACTGATCTGAAGGTCGCGGATTCAAATCCCAGCGAGCGCATATAAATTTTATTTGATTAATTAATTAGTCAGGCTGGCGGTCGAATGCTTACTAACTCGGTTTTGGTTTTCGCAGGCTATTTAAGGCGATCTGCCACGTGCAGACCCTCCGTGCCCTGCGCATATTCGACAAGCCCTTCTCTTTCCAACTGACGCGCTGCTCTAACGTTTTATTTGAGTCATTTATTTTTCTGAGCGGTCTGTAAGAACACGCTCATCACAGACCACCCTTTACATACATTAACAAATATCAATATTTTACATATAAAAAATATGCCGCGTCAAAACATTCCGGGAGAGGCGGTGACGTCCGATACAGGTAAAAAATTCTCATGACGATATTAAATAATCGATTGACGTAGAAGACAAACTTTTCCTGATAAAAACAAGCATTCACAAAAAAATTGACATGGAAGTTTATGTTAAAGTTTTCATTCGTTCCTGACACTTATGGTGACCTAGAATTGTCTTAAAAATATCGATATACCGTCATTTTCCGTTCTACATCGGATAATCTCGTCAATTCTTCTCCATTGTTTAAAGCTTGGCTTCGTACCAACAGAACACTTAAAAGTTTGACCATGATTAATGACTTTATAAACGATTGGATCAGTGAGCGAGTGGTGTAGGGGGATTTGCATTATCTTTGAGTCTTCCACCTCCAGACGTCTGGAGTTCAACTATTGTACTCTCTATACCTATATGCGAATATACATGTTTGGTTATTATGAAAGATGTGCAGAAGTGTTCAGTCAGCCGTAGTAATTTCTGATTTTCCTTTTATGACAACGGTCTATGCGATAGGATTTTTTATAGTGTTTTTTATAATGTTTTATTTGTGAGTTATATGGGCATTATGTAGGTTATATTCGTTACACAGTCGGTACTTATTTATTTGTTTGTATGAAACAAACAGCTTTTAATGCAAATATATATACAAAATATAAGCCAAAGATAAGCCAACAAAAATTCTTTTTTAAATACAGATGTTTTATTTATGAGAGCTAACAAGATAAAGAAAAAACCAAACAGGAAGGAAGAGGGGAGAGAAAGAGGAAGATAGGATCGGGACAGAAGATGCTCTCGATACATTTTATACTCCTGCATAAATTTGTGGTCGTGTACGTATTACTTCGATTCGATATTGTGAAATTGTGCGTTATATTGCGCACTAATACGGGGAATTGGAGAATTAATCCTAAGATTGGTCCTGCATGCGGGCAAACGAAAACAATCGGTTTGTCGGGTTGGTCTTGATGGTACGTGAATGTTTATAAAGTTAAGGTATGTGCTACATATATTATAGCTACATGATTATTTAACAAGCTTCGGGAGAAAAAAATTGCTTATATTGAAGAAAAACGTCACAAATCAAACAGTTTTCTCAAAAATCAATTTTCAGTTAGTTTTATAGGTACTAGTGTGGTATTTTTTCACAAAGGGCGCTGTACCACTGACGTTAGAATTGATAGATTTGCCTTAATACTATTTCGACGGCTGGAGGCAAAGGTCGCGTGACACCCATTTTAGCTTTAGGTTTAGTGCAGTGCCGTCCAGCAAATTACAAAACACTTATAAAATGGGTCAAACTAAAAACTCTAACAAAATATTTAGTTTTTGTAAACAAGCTGAACCTTTCTACTTAGTAGCTGTTTTACTTTAATGCCTACGCCTCTCTTATATTGGTTTCTTCCCCTTACGTATTAGTGCATCTCTATATTTTATTTGCTCTGTACGCTATACAAATTATGAAACTATTATTTTTATTTTTTACGTAGTTTTTAGAGTAAGTGCGACTTGCGAAAATTAGTACCGTTCGTTCAACTATTAAAAGTTAATGTTTTCGGCAACTTATCTTCAAAACTTTTCTCGGTAAAAAATTAACAGTAATTTCGCTTGTGACTTTTTTTCGTAGATTTGTTTTCGTATATACTATTTGTTATACTTGGAATAATTTCAGAGAAAAACGACAAAACTTCTCCATGTCTAACTTATCTAGAAATAAATGATAATAAGTACCTATACATCTAATAATAAAAATAATAATATTTATTTATTTGAAATACACATTATTTAACAATTAAATGTAAGAAAGCTTTGAATGCCCAACTAGGAACAAATCCCGTTATAGGACATTCAAATTGACAAGTTTAGTTCATATAGTAATATATGTGCAATTATTCAAAAATAGATGGGAAAAAAGCTAGTATTGACATAGCATGCCAATATGATAGTAATAATTCTAGACATAGAAAAAAGTATAATAATTAAGTATAAAGAGATGTGAATATAGAAAAAAAAGATTATGTACACCATATAATTTGAGTAAAGTTTAATAGTTAAGTACTTATGAAGAGATGAGAATATTATAGAGTAAACAATTATGTATATATGTTTAAAAGGTATTGATTGGTGCTGTGCGGAAAAAATAAAACTACTAAACTGTTTTTTTTTTCAGTTGGACCAGCAATATGGAATTACTTATTACATGCTAAGATCTTACTGAGGTAACAAATTGTAATATTATTTACATTTACAGTTTGATACCTTAGTTCCAAAGTGTAGCAACTCAAAAAATTGCAGTTTTGAGTGCATTATGAGGAAATTCTTAGAATACCGATATCTACCAGATCCAAAATGTAACAAGTGGTAAGTTACGGTTATTTTATTATTTATTATTCTTTAGAATTATACTTTTTTTATATTAACAAGTTCCATACACAATAATTCGAAATCACCACCATACACTGAATCAGAAATATCCCAATTATTTTACATAAAAACTGCAACAACTATGAAAAATCCTATGAAAACTCTTCAATAACAGAAAAAAAACCTGTGTAGGTAGGCGCTGGAAGCATAACCGCAGCTACCTTTCGTTCATTCTTCTCCCACAGCGGTGGGTAATTCGCGCCATTTCACTCGGCCGCGCTATTAACGAAGCTGCGTGAGGGGGTAAGGTAATCGGCCACCGGACCGCCAGCTGGTATCAAATATTCATAAGATCCTCAGCTGCTGGGTAAATACCACGTTCGTTGATGGGAACGTAGAGGTTTTTTTTATTTTAAATTAACTATATTATGAAAATGTTCTCAGGACAACACACTAAATGTGTAAGCCATAAGAATAATCAGAAATCAAATGTATGAATAAATGTAAAAAAATTCCACTACAACTTTTTTGCATCTTGGCATGGCGATGGTTACAATCTACAGAAGTTAGTTGCGATGTAGAATAATAAACCTCCCCAAAATCTTGTTTTCAATTATCCGAGAAATATTATTTTTGAGTTGTTACACTTTGAAACCGGAGCATCGATTTGGAGGTATTTATTTATAAAGTGCACGATATTTAATGGAGACATTTACATGGAGTAGATACATTAGATTACCATACTAGGCGGCTGCCTGTTCCATGGTGACCAATGGAGTATAGTTACTTTGTATGAAGTCTTTTTTATTATTTTTATTTTTAAAAGAAAGACAAATATTCCCTGGTTACAAATAACCTAACAATATTTGAAAATCTCCTACTACCATCACAGTAAGTGGAAGATGTTGTTTGTGTCGTAAATGGGGGACTTAGCCAGCCGAGGAATTGAACTCACAACGCCTGGGTAAGAACCAAACACGATGCCAACTCAGCCACTGACCGGTCTATTGTAAACATATGGATTTAGTATATAAAAATGCTGAAAATTGGAAAAAATATATAATAGAAAGTGAAAGATAGAAAGGAGAAAAAAATGTGTATTTATATTTGTACAAATAATTTATTTTTATTCTTTTTATGTAACAAAGCATTTATATAGCGCAATTTTGTGTCATTTCACTTCAAGTGCGTTTTAATATCACCCGACTCGTGTTTCCAAGTGAATATCCCATGACCCCACAGCAGTTCATAGTCCTCCCCTTCACGTTTCATCTGCTGAAACCAAGTGAAGAATTGGTTATAAACTCGCTCTCTTTGTTTACAGATTTTTTGCCATTGTTTCCATTCTCCCAGAAGCTCTTGCCACAAAGCAAGTCGATCTACCGATGCACTAAATTGCTCTCGATAGGCTTCTCCTTTTTCATCTTTACGCTCCAGCCATTCATAGTGTTCTGGAAGAGCGTGTTTTAATTGATCAAAATTTGAAAGCCACTCTTTCAAGAAATTTGGAATTTTGGGCATGAGCGGCAATTCGGACTTGCGAATAATTAACCAATTCGCATCCAATTGCTCGATTCTCACATTATGATTGATCAATTGGCAATGTTGATCCAAGCTGAATTCAGACAGCCAAAGCAATTTTTCATAACTATCCATATTCTTTTTAGTGGGAACCTTTTGTCTTTGTAACTCCCTTAAATATTTAAAGAAATTTACTGGATTGAACATTACTTCACCTCTCCAAAGAGTTTCTCTACTTATCTCTACCCTATATAATACTTCAAATATCATTTTTCTCCAAGAAAAATAACCTATTTTTTGTATAAAAAATTCATAATCAAACAGAATTCATTATATGCTTCCAAAATCAACTCCTAAATATGCTCCTAATCTCCATTTCACTCTCAAACAGAGAGGGATGATACCATTCACTTTATTTGAATTTCGATTACCTCAATGAATCCAAATCAATTTTTAACGCAAAATTCCACCATTCTCTTTTCTACTTCAACCTTTCGCTCCATCCCCTAATCGGATATACCTTCCGCTTCAGAGCTCACTCCTTTTAAACAACCAATAGACAAATGCCAATCTTTATATCTGATTTCAACATGATTTAGGCATCCATTCAGTATGATTTCTTACTTTTATGCCATGCTTATTTTGTGAAATGATCACACATTTTTTAAAGAAGTGTACAAAGTGAATCGAATAAAAGAATGCAACAAACTTGTAATCTCAATCAAGAGAAACTCACTGAATAATTGGAAGTAGAAGTAGCTCTATCTCACGCTTTAAAAATGACAATATCGATCCCTAGAACAATAGTCCTCTCAATTTTTCCCACTATTTCAAAGTCCTTTTAGGCTCCTTACTTTGCCAGACCCCCAATCCCCCCACCCAACCTAGATATCAAAAACTAATATCCCGATGCTCTAATCTCCTTTATCCACTCAAATCAGCCTCAAAAAGAAACATCCTCGGCACCTTCTACGAAACTTGGCAAGCTCTCAAAACAAGAATAAAAGCGAATGTTCAGTGGCCTCCAGCTCATTAACAAGATTTATAAAAAAAATGAAAATAACGAACTTGTTCTCTTGTCAATTGAGTCGCCAAAAAAATAATTGGTAACAAACAACACTTACAAAAATATAAAGGAAATCCGGTTTTCAAAAGTACTTAATAATATAAAAAAAGCCAGAGTGATCTTCACTCTGGCTTTCCGTCAGGCATTTGGAGACTTATACAATTTGAATTTTCCCCGAGTCATGTAAATTCTGGAGAAATTCTTTCTCTTTTATCCAATCATGTCCATCCCAACCCTCAAAAGTAAAATTATGTATAAAAATTTTCTGTTTTGGGCTATTTTCCAAACACCATAAGACTGCTAAGATACCGCTGCTAGGTTGAGCGGACATCTGAAGTTCTTTTTGATATTCAATGAATTTTTTCCTCGGGAAAAAAAATGTAGACGCAGGAAGCTTCTTGAATTTCGAAAAACGATAAAAATACCGAATAAACTTAATCCGATGAATAACCGAAAGAGGCTCTGGTTTATTAAGCAGAACCGATTTTATGGTCCAGCGATAAATAATTTTTTTAGCACTAAAAATGGTTTCCCAATTAACTTCATTGGGTCTAGTAAAAATAAAGTTCAAAAAAGAATACGCTGTCGACATAAATAAAATCGTTGGCATTAAAGAGCAAGTGGCGTTCGGATTATTAAACCGAATAATGGTATCATCTTTATGGATTAGGTGATTAATTGATCTTTTCTCGTTAGCATTTCCTACAATCCAAATATTGGGCATTTTTCACCTCAAACTTTTAAAATAACGAAAGAGCATCCTGCCCCTAGCCATCCATTGCAACAAAAAATCAAATCTATTATTTCAGGCAATTCAGAATAAAATAACGACATAAACAACCTAAATACACAAAAAAACGGAGTGATCTTCACTCCGTTTTCCTATTTGAAGCCTAGAGTTTAGGCTTTTTTTTAGTGGCAGGGGCAGAAGGACTTGAACCCTCAACCAACGGTTTTGGAGACCGCTACTCTACCAATTGAGCTATACCCCTAAAAGATTTACTATGTAATGACGACAAAAGTCTGTATTCACTACTCTGCTATGATAGCAGATGATAGAAGGATAGTCAATATCTTCCTATCATGTTTTCAGTAAATCAAGCATTCTTCCACATCATAATATGAACTCTGGCTTTTATCTCGCCCACATAAAAAATTGAAATATGTGTTTATACCTACTACCAAAAGCAATACTTCTCGATAATTTCATTTTCCATTATTTCTAATCTCAATTTGTCATTATAACTTTGGTCCTCCGGATAGTGCGTTAGGTTATAAATCACAAAGTCATAATAC
Source organism: Halesus radiatus (assembly GCA_022606495.2). Lineage (NCBI taxonomy): Eukaryota > Metazoa > Arthropoda > Insecta > Trichoptera > Limnephilidae > Halesus > Halesus radiatus. The sequence goes on along the minus strand of JAHDVE020009917.1, from coordinate 34,098 downwards.
TTTGGTGTCAGTTCCTTGTACTAACTCTATTTTTAGAGCTTTTTCGGGGTAGGTCAGACCTAATCATTTTCAAATAAAATGGTCTATTTGCAAATCCTAGATAACTTATTTCAAAACTCATTTCGATTCATAAATTTTGCTTGTTTCCCTCCCCCTTTTTATGGCATTATAGGAAAGTAACCTATAAAATAGGAGAGATGATATGAAAATTATAGTAACAGAAAATTTTGATGAAATGAGCCAAAAAGCGGCTCAAGTAATTGCAAACCAAATCACTGAGAAAGACAATAGTATCCTCGGATTGGCCACTGGCTCTACTCCGATTGGAACTTACAAAGAACTGGTAAAACTCTTTCAAGCCGGAACTATCAGCTTTGATAAAATAACAACCTTTAACCTAGATGAGTATCTCGGAATCGACCCGACCAATCCCCAAAGCTATCAGTACTTTATGAAAGAAAATCTTTTTTCCCATGTGAATCTTCCAGAAGATCACTGGTATGTTCCGAATGGTAAAGCCGAATGTTCAGAAACAGAGTGCTTCAATTACGACAAAATGATCAAAGACAACGGGGGCTTAGACCTTCAATTACTTGGCATTGGACATAACGGCCATATCGGTTTCAACGAACCGAAAGAAGAATTTCTCCGTTACACCCATGTAGTCTCGTTAGACGAGCGAACCATTGAAGCCAATGCTCGCTTCTTTGCAACAAAAGAAGAAGTGCCAACCCAAGCAATTACCATGGGAATTTTAACAATTATGGCAGCCAAAAAAGTCCTGCTCGTTATCTCAGGGAAAGATAAAGCCGAAATTGCAAAACAAGCTCTACAAGGCGAAATCACTCCTCAAATACCTGCATCCATTCTGCAATGTCATCCAGACCTTACTGTGATCTTGGATAAAGATGCAGCATCCCTTTTATAAAATCCTTATTGAATTACCCGTAAAAATCCCTTTGATTTAAAATCAAAGGGATTTTTTACTATGTTTATATTTTTGCGTTAACGATTCTTTTTGAAATCTAATCACTTGCTCTATCACTGCATCAAAAGCTTCTCTTAATAGCCCCATTTCCACTCGAATAATATTGTCAATATGTATCCCCAGGGTGACGACGGCTGGTTGATTAAACTCTTTTGCCAATTGATGAGCCACTTTTTTTGCCCATTCATCTTCTTTATGTCCAGTCAAACACAGTACAGATACACTAGCTGAAGTAATATTCGAATCTTCTAAGCTCGGGCGTGGTATCCCTAAAGCGATAGCTCCAACATGAGGAGAAGTGCCCCCGCCTATCCAAAGGGTCAAATCTCGACCCGAGTCAATCAAGATCGCTTCGATTTTATATTTTCCTTTACCGGCTAAGAATTTTTCACAAACAACCATGTTTAAATTCCCTCCCAAGACCGAAATTCTTCATGATGTAAGTCAAATTGCATCAAAATTTTCCCGATAATGTGATGCACTTGGTCTTCAAGAGTTTGAGGTTTATTGTAAAATGTGAGCATTGGCGGAATGATCGCACATCCCAGCTCCGAAGCGATCAATAAATTCTGCAAATGAACTTTCCCCAAAGGCATTTCTCGGGGTACAAGCACTACTTTACGATTTTCTTTTAAACAAACATCGGCTGCTCGCACCAATAAATTGCTAGCATAACCATGGGCAATTCCCGAAAGAGACTTCATGCTACAAGGAATTACGATCATTCCATCGGTTCTATAAGAACCACTTGAGATCACAGCTGCAAGATTGGCATCATCATGACAATAATCAGCCAATTGGGTCAGAGATTCTAATTGACCCAAGCCTTCATATCGAAGCGTTTCCTTAGCTCCTTCGGTGACAATCAAATGAATTTCGCAATCTTTATTTTTTTTCAAAGCTTTAATAAGCTCAAATCCCAAACAAACTCCAGTCGCTCCTGATATACCAACAATCAAACGCATTTGAAAACCTCCTCTCCAAGCTATTTACATCATTGATTTTAATAAAGGGATAATATAGGTGGTCCACAAATAGGAGAAAGGCATAATTAATAGCATTGCCGGAAGCATATTGCCAATTGGGAACACTTTAATGCCACAAATTCTTAGACCAGTTGCAAACATCAATACTCCTCCGCAGGCAGAAAAATCAGCCAACATACTTGCATTAGTCAGAGGCATAATTAAGGCAGCACTTAGGAATAGAAGGAATAGTACGATAAATTGTGGTATTGCCACAACACTTACAATATATCCTAAAGAGGCTGCAAAAATAGCAGCGGTAAATAAATCAAGAATCGATTTCGTAATCAAAATCGTATGATCCCCTGTTAGCCCTGATTGAAGGGCTCCAAAAATACCAGTACCACTGGCAACAAAGAGAACAATAATTCCAATAAGCTTTTCCATGTATTCTTCTGACCCAACTAAAGATTTATTGGGAAAAACAGCAGCAATGGGCTTTTCAAATTTACGAGCTCCCCAAGCAATTCCTTTTTCCAAATAGATCAATTCGCCAATCGCAGTACCAATAATAATTGCAAATACCAACGCGGGCAAGGTTTGCATCTTCACAATGGTTGAAATGCCCATCGAACAGGAGCAAATACCAAAAATCAATGTTAAATTGATTCGTAATCGCTCAGGAATCTTTTCTCCAAGCATTGCTCCCACAGCTCCACCAACAAATACAGATAATGCATTCACCACAACACCTAAAGGGAAAAAAAGCATATAATTACCTACTTTCAGATGATAAAAGCTCTGGAGCCTCAGACAAGGCTCCAGTTCTTTTTCGTCTTTTTATTTTTTAAATAAGTTGGGTGCATAAGGAGTAGGGTCTACTTCTTTAAATTGAGCTCGTTGAAAATCTTTTTTCAAATGAAAAGGAACTGTGCAGTCAAAAATCGTCTTACAAGAAATCCCTCTATCGGAAATGGAATTGCTGAATTCCGGATCCTGAGAAGGATCTAGTGGATGACAACGAACACCTGGAATCATGATAATATCTTTATCCCCTTGAAAGCGAGTATTCATCGCCCAAAGTACATCATTACTGTCAAACAAATCGACATCCTCATCCACCAAAATCACATGCTTCAGTTCTGGGAATGCTGAGAAAGCTAATAAAGCAGCTTGTCTTTGACGCCCCTCATCGCTAGGTATGGATTTTTTAAACTGAATCACTGCCATAAATTTACCGCCCCCAGCAGTATGGGCATACACATTGACTAACCTGCCTGGCATGGCTTTTTCTACCATTTCAATAATGCTTGCTTCGGTCGGAATTCCTGCCATGCTGACATGCTCTTCACTGGGGCCGATGCAAGTCTGCATAATTGGATTCTTTCGGCAGGTAATTGCTTTTACTTTGATCAGAGGCACGGCTGGATTGGCAGGGCCAGTATAGCCTGGAAATTCAGGCATCGCCTTGCCTGTATTAGTATTTTGATCTTCCACGACTCGAACCCCTGGCAAAAGTTCTCCTTCGATTACATACTCTGCATTGGCAATTGCTTTTTCATTAATAGTAAGACAATCCACCAACTCGACTGCTTCTTTGCGAATCGCACCAGCAATGCTCAATTCATTAAAGCCAAGTGGTGTTGTAGGTGGCTCAAAACAAGCAGCAATTTCTATTGCTGGGTCTACTCCAATACTGATTGAAATCGGCAAAGGTTTCCCCGCAGCTTCTGCTTTTTCTCGAAATACTCCCAAATGACGTGCCCCCGGAGTAAAGAACATCGAAATTTCATCTTTGCTTTGTAAGCAAAGTCGATGAATTGTAACATCCGATATCCCCTCTTCTGGATCGCTAGCATAACACATCCCCATGGTGATATAAGGACCTGCGTCTTCTGGTGTATTGGTCGGTGCTGGTAAAATTTTTCGAATATCAAAGCCCGGATCCTCAGCTCGATAAACCACTTCTTGGCAAAGAGCTTTTTCTTTACCAACCACTACTGGTGCAATTGGATTGACAGCTGCCTCTCGCAACAAAAAACCAAGCCGTTCGGGCTTCTCACCCAAAAGCAGTCCTACTCGTTCGCGGCTTGCTAAAAGACCTATAAGTACTTTTGCATCGGCATGTCCTTTTACATTATTAAAAATCATAGCTGGCCCGATACGGGTTGGACGCATCACCGTACCCCCTGCCCCTATATACCGATAAACTCCCGCAATCTCAGCGTGTGGGTCTACAGCCACATCAGTTTCAATCAATTGACCAGGAATCGTTTCCAACAAATCAATTGCTGAACGAAGATCAATTACCTTTTTCTCCATAAAAAAAACCTCCTTCACATATTTCGATTAGCTACCTAATTTCAAGATAAATTATATAGCTACTATATGGTCAAGAGATTTTTCGAAAATTCTGTTATTTTTTTATTGGTATTTCCAAAATGCAAAAATCTACGTTTTTGTCTGATTGATAAAAAGTAGTATCTAACAAGCAGACATCTAGAATATCCCCAGTAATTTCGTAATCATTTTCTAGAATCCACTGATGTAATTTTTCAACAGCTTCGGTTTCATAAGGCATCCCGTAGCGACAAAAACAAGCATAATCCCCCTTTGGAACCTTTTTCGAACCAGGTATTTCTTCAAAATAGGGCGTAAAAATAAAAGACCCGGCTCCTTCTAAAATATCACCACTCTCTAACGAATTTTTACGAATCAAGGTCCCAAAACCATTGATCAGAGCAAAATTACCTTTATTGACCCGTTGCCAAGCTTTCATCAAAGTAGTATGAAGCTCTTTTCGATTCGGTGGTTCTTGAAAAGACTCACAAATAATACTACGCTCTGAAAAATATTTAATAAAAGGAACCTCCAATTTATAATGTTCCTCTACTACAAATTCATGATGGTTAATTCGTTGCTGGACATAGGATCGAATCCGATTTAAGTCACTAATTTGTTTGGTAAGTTCTTCTTTTCTTTCATTTAAAAGTGCAATTACTTTCTTTGGTTCTCGATCTTTGAAATAATCTCCAATATCTTTCAAACTCACTCCAATTGATTTTAAAAAGCAAATTTCTCGTAAAAAAGGGATTTGTACTTCCCTATAAAAACGATACCCTTTTTCATCAATATATGCAGGTTTAAAAATGTCCATTTGGTCATAGTAAATTAAGGTTTGTCTAGAAATATTATGAATTTTTGCCATTTTGCTAATTGAAAGAAGGTTCATCGAAAACACTCCTAACCATAATATAATTTCAAATCTAGATTAAAAGAATTTCTCTCATTATATAATATCAGTATATAGCTACTATACAGTTACTTATTTGTAATTTAATCACTGTTTTTTTGACTGATTTGGGATTTTTTAAAAAGGAGACCTCTTATCTTAAGATCAATTTAAGATAAGAGGTCTCTTCATTTTGCAGTTTATTTAGTTAGCAATTTCCAAGCGATTCGAGCCAAGGTTTCTTGACCTTGGAGAATTGCACTTTCATCGATATCGAATTTTGGGTGATGGTGCGGATAAGCAGCTCCCACTTCTGGATTGCCTGCTCCAACGAAGAAATATACTCCCGGTGCTTTTTGCATAAAGTAGGAAAAATCTTCTCCTCCGAGAGTAGGTTTGTTATCAATTCGCTTTTCTCGTCCATAACGGGTGTCAATCACTTCGCGAGCAATCTCCAGTACTTCTGGGTCATTTACTACAGCTGGGTAGCCATAGACTCGGTTCAATTGATAAGTAGCTCCCATGGCCTCACAAGTCCCTTTACAAATGGTCTCGATCCGATCAAAGATCAAATCTCGGGTCTCATCATTTAAAGTCCGCATATTGCCTCTAATGATCGTTTTATCGGGAATTACATTAAAGGCTGACCCGGAGTGGAATTCGCCAATCGACACAACTCCAGTTTCCAAAGGATCTACGCTTCGGCTCATAATGGTATTCAAGCCCAACACGATTTGAGAACCAACTAAAATTGGGTCTACACATTGGTGAGGCATCGAGCCGTGCCCCCCTACTCCTTGTACGATAATCTCGAAGCAATTGGGAGAACCCATCATCACTTCATTGATACCGATTGATCCAGCTGGAACTGGCTCCCATACATGAAGACCGATCACATAATCGACTCCATCCATACAACCTTCTTCTACCATCAGTGAAGCTCCCCCATCGAACCATTCTTCGCTTGGTTGAAAAAGGAGACGAATCGTACCAGGAAGTTCTGCTTGGTTGGCTTTGAAAGCCGCCGCCAAGCCAAGGAGGCCAGCTGTATGGGCATCATGACCACAGGCATGGCAGACTCCTTCATTTTGGGAGCAATAAGGCTTGTCAATCTGATCGGACATAGCCAACGCATCGATATCAGCTCGAATCGCTACCGTTTTCCCTGGCTTTCCACCTTTGATATCTGCAATGACTCCAGTGTCTGCACTTTTTTGACTTTCAATTCCCATCGAAGCCAAAAGCTCCATAATTTTCTTTTGGGTCTCAAATTCTTTTCCGCTTACTTCGGGATTTTGGTGAAAATGTCGACGCCAGCCAATCACTTCTTCTTGATGGTCGGTCAACCATTGAATCATCTTCTCGTTCATGGAAATCCTCCTACTTACTTATTTCTTTCTATTTTACTATTTTTTCTAGGCTCGCAGTACATCATCATCCGATTTATTAGTCACCAAGCTCACTACCACAAAAACGGCAATGTTCACCACTAATGCCAAGAAGCCAGTATTGACATGGCCACCCAAAGCAGGAACCGCTACAATCGACATCTTATTGAGAATGAGCAGATAGAATACCAATCCTTCTCCCACGATGAGACTGGCAAAAGCCGCTGCTTTGGTAGACTTTTTCCAGAAAAGTCCCAACACAATCATTGGAAAGAATTGAGTCACACCCATATAACCACTCAGTAGCAAATCTACTAAAGCTGTGCTCTTGAAAATCGATAAATACAACGCAACAATAGCCAAAGCAACAACCATCAAACGAGCCATTCGTCCCATTTGATCATCGGTCATATTTCTGCCCGCTGTACGACCATAAACATTGCGAGTGACCAGCATGGAAGTAGTCAGGCTCAGCTCTGCCGCAGGGATCATACAAGCCAAAGCCCCTGCACCACCAACCAATCCAAGTACCCATGGCGGAAACGCAGTTTGAACCATCACCATAAAAGCAGTATCTGGATTTTTCAAAGCAATTGGCAACGCCACAAGAGCAGTAAAACCAATTAACATTGGAAAAAGTAAACATAAATTATAAAGAGGTAAGTAGATCGAATTATGACGAAGTACATCTGCATTCTTCGCCGCAAAAGAACTTCCCGCATAATGAGGCCACATATAAAAACCAGCTGACATAACTACTAAAGTAGTCATTACCCAAAGGACATCCATATTTGCAGTCGCTCCGGGGAATACCAAAAATCCTGGCTTGGCTGTATTGACTGCTTCAAACATGGGTCCAACCCCACCAAAGAAATGGTACGGAATATAAAGACCAAATCCCACTACCGCCATCAACATGACCACATCTTTGATCACCGCAGTAGAAGCCACTCCGTGTAGCCCACTCACATAGATAAAACCTGCCACTAAAATAAATGAGATAATCATGGCCGTATTTTTACCAATCAATCCATAGGAGCAAGTCTCGATGATCAGTCCCAGACCAGTCATCTGAAGTTGCAGATAAGGTAGTAAGAAAGCTGCCCCAATCACTGCAACGATAATGCCTAACGCACGACTTCCGTACATCTTTTCAACCAAATCAGGCTGAGTCATTAACTTATATTTTTTTCCCATCGGTACAAATTTCGGCAAAATCCAATAACCCAGCACATAAGCTAAGCCCCCATAACCAAGAATATAAAATGTGGGAGCTCCTTTGGAATAAGCCCAGCCACTAGCTCCCAAGAAAGCAAAGGCTGTATAAATCTCGCCAGCCAATACAAACCAGTTCATCCAGCGTGGAAAGCTTCGCCCTCCTACTGCCCACTCTTCCAAATTTTTACTTTTTCCTCGAAGTCCTGGAAGAGCTCCAAGGATAGTCACGCCAAAAACAAAAAATGCAATAATAATAAGTGAAAACGCTTGATCCATTTTTTACTCCTCCTCTTCTTTCGCTTTTTTAGATCCGTGAATATGATATAAGACATAAAGACATCCAAATGAAACAAAGCATCCACCAATAATCCAAGCCGCAACAAAAGGAATACCAAAAATCATTGGATAGACTTTATTTACAAAAGGAAGCATTCCGATGGTCCAGATAAAAGGAACTACTGATAATATAAATCGAATTGCCATTGTTAGTTCACCTCCCGACGCATGTAAACTTGTAAATCACTTTGAATTATATCGAATTTTTTGTTCAATTACAATAGAATTCAAAAAATAGTCCTCTGATTTCTCAGAGGACTATTCAGTTAAATGGTTAAATCGAGCAACTTACTCTCAGTCACCTTAATGCTGTATTCAATTAGTTGAATTTCTAGTGGTAGATTGGTGCAAATTGCGGCTTTCATTGGCTCCACATGGGGGCACATAAATCCAATCGGTATGCCTAGGGCGATACACGAAACCATCACAATGGCCTTAGTTTCAGGCTCGCCATTCCCCTACTCAATTGACTTTTTTATAGAGGCTCCTGCCACAGGTATTCCATCCAATGATCTTGATTGACCTTCTAGCTTTACAAAGGCTTTTTTATTAGCAAGCATCATGCCCTAGCTTCAGAGTAAAAAAAAACTTCCATCTGATTACAGCAAACGAAGTTGCACTTTATTGATTATCATTTTCCTAGTCTTCTGATTTTTCTACCACATCGGTAGTGGCTGGGGCCAATATATTTTTTTGTCCCATCCTATCAGCTTTTCCTCTTTGACCAAATCCCTCACGGCGACCTTTAGGGCCCATTCCGTCTGGACGGCCTTCTGGACAGACTCCTTCTCGGCGACCTTTAGGGCCCATTCCGTCTGGACGGCCTTCTGGACAGGCTCCTTCTCGGCGGCCTCTAGAGCCTGTTCCCTCAGCTCGATCTCCCCCACCATGTCGTCGACTTCGCCCTTCTCGGCAGAAATCGGAAGAGTCCTTTTCGCCACAAAGCTCAAAGTTGCCTCCCTCAATCAATAGCATTTTTCCTTCGATTAGCATTTGAGCAATTTTCTTACGGGCTTCACTATAGATACGCTGTACAGTAGTCCGAGCAACTCCGATCTGCTCAGCACATTCTTCTTGAGTTTTCTCGGTCAGGTCGATCAATCGAATGACCTCGTACTCTTCCACAGATAGTTGAATTGCTTGGTCTCGATCCCAACCTTTTCCTAATGGGCCAAAACGATTTTCCCCAGGCATGCTACAGACTCTTCTTCTTTTCATTGGTCTTGTCATAATACTCCACTCCTTCATTACGAACATATGTTCATTACGTTTATCTTAACCTCGTTTTGAACATATGTCAACAACTTTAAGAAATAAAAAAAGAACCTCTTTTAGAGATTCTTCTTATGATTCTTTTAAAAATTGAGCAATCTTTTCTTCTAATATTGGAAAATCAATTAAAAAACTATCGTGCCCATTCTGAGTTCCTAAATCTTGCCAGCCAATTGCTGCACCCCAGCCGTCCCATTTTTCGGCCAACTTTTTTTGGTGCTCAATCCCGTAGAGTAAATCTGAATTGTCCCCGATCAAGAGGACCCTACCAGTTTTACGGCTGACCCGTTCTTGGTAATCAAAGCGACTAGTCAAGTCATGAGAGTCCATTGCATCAATCAACCTCAGATAACAATTGGCATCAAATCGCTCAGCTAGCTTTCTCCCTTGATAATTCAAATAGTTCTCAATTTCCCAGTGGTTATTGCGACGAAGATGACCAAATTTTCGTTCCATCGACTCCTCGGTCTGATAAGTCATCATCCCAATCATTCGAGCCAACCCCAATCCAGAGTCCGGCGAGCTCGCTTCCGAGTAATTGCCCTGATCCCAATTGGGATCATTCCAAATGGCCTGCCTCATGGTGTGGTTGAAACCAATTGCTTGTGCCGAAGATCGCTCCGGTGCCACAATGCTGATCACGTCAGCCCCATCTTCTGGATAATCTACTGCCCATTCTAAGGCCTGCATCCCCCCTAAAGAGCCTCCAATTACCAGCTTAGGTGCGTCTACCTCCAGAGAGTCTAATAAATGCCGATGAAGCCTCACCATGTCCCGAACCGTAATCTTCGGAAATTTCGCTCCATAAACTTCACCAGTCCTTGGATCAATCGTCAAGGGACTCAAAGTACCATAGGAACTTCCTAAAATATTGGAAATCAAAATATAGTATCGATCGGTATCAAAAATTTTCCCAGCCCCAATTAAAGGTTCCCACCAGCCAGCCTTATCGCCTGGGTGGTGAGAAGCTCCATGAGGATGACTAGTAAGACCATGAAGAATCAAGATTAGATTATCTTTTTTGCTATTTAAGGTACCATAAGCCTCGTAGGAAACTGGGGCCGAGAGAAAGGAATCACCAGAATCCAGTGTGAGGGGAGTATCTATCGTGGCAACATCTACTGTTTTTATAAAAGATAATGTCATCATTCATCCTCGCCTTCTCACTGATTTAAAAGTTATTCGTTTACATACTTCTTAGTAGATTCTGCTGGAAATAGCTCGGTAGAAAGATAACGTTCTCCTGTATCTGGTAAAAGAGTTACAATCATTTTTCCTTCATACTTGCTATGGACTGCCAGTTTCGCCGCTGCACTCAAGGCAGCTCCACCCGAGTAGCCTACCAATACTCCTTCGGTCACAGCAAGTAAGCGAGCAGTCTCGATCGCTGCTTCGTTTTCCACGAGGAGAATTCGATCCACCACATCTGAATTATAGTTTTTTGGAACAAACCCCGCACCGATACCTTGAAGCTTATGAGGAGCTGGAGCCCCACCAGAAAGCACTGGTGATGCAGCTGGTTCGACTGCAACAATTTCGATAGACGGATTGAGTTCTTTCAATCGCTTTCCTACTCCGTGGATCGTCCCTGCTGTGCCGACACCGGCTACAAACACATCGATTTTCCCTTCTGTATCTCGCCAAATTTCTTCGGCAGTAGCCAAGTAGTGAATCTCAGGATTGGCCGGATTTTCAAATTGTTGAAGCATCACAGCTCCCGCATTGCGCTCCACCAGCTCGCCTGCTTTGGCGATCGCACCTTTCATTCCTTGGCTTCCAGGAGTCAAAACAATCTGGGCTCCCAAAGCAACCAGCAAGCGTCTACGTTCCATACTCATAGTATCTGGCATGGTCAGCACCAATCGATAACCCCGAGCAGCTGCTACGAAAGCAAGCCCCACACCAGTATTGCCACTTGTAGGCTCCACGATCAGAGCATTTGGCTTTAATAAGCCACTTTCTTCAGCTCGACGAACCATATTAAAAGCCGCCCGATCCTTCACACTACTCAAAGGATTAAAGCTCTCTAGCTTGACGACCAGACGCCCCTTTGCCTTTTTCTCTTTTCCAAAATTACTTACTTCCAAAAGCGGCGTATTTCCTATCAAATCAGTTAGATTTGAAGCGATTAAATTCTCTCTCATATTGCACCTCATCTATTGTTTATAAATGTACTTTATATGTCTACCTCAAATATCATAGCGAACAAGTCGGATTTAATCAATACAAAAATACTCGGAATTAAAAAAATCCGCTTTTTGTGCGAGATTTATCACAATTTTTATAAAAAAAGAGCCCCTCTTCGAGAAGCTCTTTGGATTTATCTTTTTCGAAAGGGTAAATATAAGAAATACATAATCAATAAAAAGCCGGGTATCAAAAGGGCTTGGTAGAGCCAGAAAGGCTGAACTACTTGGAATTGAGGTAGTATATAAACTTTGGTAAACATAAAATTGGTAAAATATATCTCATTCCAGAAAAAAGAAATCCCAAAAAGAAGCAAGCAAATCCTTGCAGCGTATTTGAGGCCTTCCCAAGTAGGCCGAGCCCCAAACCACTTGAAGCCATAGACTACTGCAAAAAGTACAAAATAATGAGTCACCATAAAAAGAATAAAATAGAGTTGGTGATGGTAGTCGCTGATCCCTGGTAATATCATAGCTAAAAATGCACCAAAGGAAAAGTAATAAGCTACCTGAAAATACTGATCTTTCTGAGTCCGCAGATAAAGCCCCGCCGCCATCACGCTGACACTACAAAAATGCAAAGGCGCCACTTGACCCCAACCAAAGCCTTCATAAGTAACCCGATAATACATCTCATAACCCACAGTCAGGAGAATCAAAAGACCAATAAAACGAGCTGCTTTTCGCTTATCAGTCCAATAATACTTTGGAAGAACCAAAACTAAGTGTCCTATAAAGAAGCATAACAACAATAAAGCAATGTGCATTTGATTAAAATAGCTAAATGGAATCATTTCCTTACTCCTATTTTTTATAATAACAAAATCAAGCAACTGATTTTTTGAAATTTACCTCATTCGTTTTTCTTATGCCCCAGTGGAAAAATAATCTTCGCCGATGCACCTCAAGTTCACCCAAACTCACTCATCATTTTTCCGCTGTGGGGCCTTTGCTTCTACTTGATGGTTCCTATACTCGATCCATTTTAATTAAGGATTTGTAAGGGACACTACTATAGACTTAGTAAATCAAGTTTTATAAAAGGCGGATTGTCAATTCAAGTGCGACAGTTTGTCTAAAAAAACTTCATAAGGAGTTTTCCATCCTAAGCATTTTCTAGGTCTAGAATTGATTAAAAATAATGCTCGTTGCAACTCTTCTTCTTTGACTAAAGCAAGGTCAGTTTTCTTTGGAAAGAACTCTCTAAGTAGTCCGTTTGCATTTTCATTGGAACCTCGTTGCCAGGAGCAATAAGGATCTGCAAAGTAAAGGTGTAGTTTGAGTTCCTTTTTCAATTCCATATGTCCAGCAAATTCGCTGCCTCTATCTACAGTGGCTGTCCTCATTGCTTTTCTTGGTAGTTTCTTTCGCAAAGTAGAAATGACTTGGTTCATTGACAAACTTGTACGATCAGGAATCTTAAATGCAAGGAAAAATCTGCTTGTTCTCTCTACAAATGTGCCAAAAGCACCTTTGCTTTTACCACGTGACGAAACCATTGTATCCAATTCCCAATGTCCAAATTGTTTCCGATTTTTTACACTTTCGGGTCTTTGGTGAATTGAGTATTCGATTTTTATTTTTCCTCTCTTTTCAGGTGGCCTTTGTCGTTTTCCTTTTTGGCGAAGACAGGACAGTAGATGACTGGGCAGCTTGCCTTGATAAAGCCAGTTATAAAGTGTTTTAAAACTAATGGGGACAGCAGAAGTTAGGCGGTTTACAATTTGCTCAGGTGACCAAGTAGCAACCATTTGTTCTTCAATAATGGTTCTGATTTCATTAGAAAATTTACCTACGGGTTTGCTAGATATTCGTCTTTTTTGATAGTTGTATTCGGCCTTTTCGGCTTGGTACTTTTCTAAAGAATTACGTGAAATCTCTCGGGAAATACTTGAATGATGACGATTCAATTTCTGAGCAATTATTCGATGAGAAAAACCTTCTTCTAAAAGTGCCTGTAGCTGTCCTCGTTCATATTTGCTAAAATGATAGTAGCTCATAATGACCTCCTGAATAGTGATGTTTTGCAATTCTATTCTACTCAGGATTTTTATTATGAGCTATTTTATTTAGTGTCGCACTTCATTTTACAATCCGCCAAAAACAATAATGAACCTAGTCCCAGCGGTTATCTCTTATTTCCCTTTAAAGTGCGGCGAGTCACCCCACTCACCAAATCCGACTTCGTCTCCAACGCTCATGACTCGTCCGGTCAAGCAACCTTTACATTTTTCTGGACTGTCGTCAATACAAGGCTTGTTGTCATAAAGCTGATATTTGGCTCGGTGTTCTTCGATGGTGATGATCGGCATCAAGATGTTCCCGCCTGCTTTGAGTCCCATTTCTCGGCCCAGCGGATTGAGAGCTTGTAATGCTGTAGTGGCTGCAATATTTACATCTTTTAGGTAAAGCCGTGTGATGGCGATCATCTTGAGGCCCAGCTCAAACCTTTTGGCTCGTACCTCTTCTGTATCTAGGCCTTGAGCGATCGCGCTGGCTCCAAGAGGCGTGTCTTTGTGTACCACATAAGGTCCCATACCGATCATATCAATATCCATTTCTTCAAAGAAGAGAATATCATTTACCAAGTCTAAAGCAGTCTGGTCAGGCAAGCCAATCATGACACCGGTCCCCACTTGAAAGCCGACTTTTTTTAAAATTTGGATACAATTCACCCGAGTTTCGAGGCGGTGTAAATTGGTGTCTGGATGGATTTTCTCATAAAGCCGTGGATTGGTCGTTTCGATTCGCAGAAGATAACGATGGGGGCAAACAGCATACCATTTTTCATAGGTTTCACGAGATTGCTCCCCTAAGCAAAGGGTCACTCCTAGCTTGCCATCACCAATGGCTTTAATTTTAATTAATGTATCAGTCACAAAGTCTACAAATTCTGGATCAGTACGCTCACCAGACTGAAGAGTTACGGATCCATAATTGTTGTCATAGGCCCATTGGGCCATTTTCAAAATCTCTTCTTGAGTCATGTCGAACCGTTCTACGTCCATATTGCTTTTTCGTATTCCACAATAGAAGCAGTCTTTAATGCAACGATTGGAAAATTCGATCAAGCCACGATAATAAGCTTTCTTCTTTACATACTCGGCCTTCACTTCATAGGCGGCGGCATAAAGCTTTTCTAAGTCCTGAGGATCACTCAAATTCATTAAAAACAAAAGTTCCTCTTTCGTTAGCTTTTCTTTTTTATTTAAAATTTCATGTAAATTCATTTCACACCTCATATTTCATTGTTTGTCACTGGATCCTAATTTTATCTGATCACCGATTTGAATTTTTGCATAAGAGAAATCGAGTTCTTTGATTTCATGAATCTGCCCTTGGGTCATTACCATCAACTAGCAATGGGCACTATCGGTACTTGAGATATTCACCAACCGATATTGATTTGATTCTAACTGATTATCTAAAAAGAGCAAGTGAGCTCGAATTAATTCCTCAAATTGTCCGTTTCTCTCAGATGAATCAGAAGGTTGATTTGCTAAGAGGCTTGGCCACCAAGATATCAGTACTTCGGTAGTGCCCAGATTTCGTACTTTCTAAGACTTTGGTTTTGTGAGTATAAAACTTATCGTCCTCCACACAGAAAGAACTACCTAAATTTTCTAATTGCTCATTTACAAATTCCCGAAATTGGTACTTTTCATCTTCACCTCGATGAAACAATTGTAGCAAACTACCACACCAATCATATAGGTACAAAAGAACAATTGGGCCTGTAAAGTGCTTTTCTTTCCCCTACTTTACATCAGGGATAAACTGGGACTCTCCAGCATATAGTTCGCCAAAAGACTGGACTATTTTTGGTAAAATGCTTCTAAACTAAGCTCAAAAAAATCAGTTGCCAGCTTTCGAATATAGTCTCTTTAAGAATCAGTCCAACCGAGAGCTTGATATTTTTCATAAGGTTTTATACATTCTTCTTTATTGTATTTTCTGGCCTACTTGAACCTCTAACCCGATGAACTTGTAAGCTTTCAGCTCTTTCGAACGTTCTTGAGTGAGAACCGTCAAATAATAAGCATCATGACCTTGGTCATAGCAAACGAAAGAATATTTTTCTGCCTCCAATTGACTGCTTAGCTCGGCAAACAATATGGGCAAATGATCTCCACGCTTTATACCTGTCCAAGCCAAATCTTCTTTTTTCAGACCTAACCCTAACATCTTTTGAAAAAAGTTTCGATTTTCTATGTTTTTTTATCTGATTCATAACGAAGAGAAGCTTCGATGTCAATCCTAGCAAATTCTTCATAAACTTTTGTGGCAGAAAGGGTAAACTTTTCCTGATAGACTTTTTCTAATCTCTCATTGATAAAGTCAGTAACTTCATTATCATTCTCTTCGCCACTCCAATCTACCACGAGAAGCTCCCCCTGCTCTACCAGTTCATGAATTGTTAAACTAGTCATCAACCGATTGCGCCCCACTTCAATTCCGGCCATAGAATAAAAACTTTCCTCATCCCAAACAGGATGAATTAGCTCTTCGTATTTCTGATAAAACTCTTCTTTACTTAATTTAGCGAAATCATTTTCTAAGATTTCCAAATATTTTTGATTCTCTGGCACAATTGAGAGCAATGAATACATCTTTTCCATTTTCATACCTGGTTTCTCCAAACGATAAGCCTTTTCTCTACCGCCTTCTCGCTTGAAATATTTCGTATACAAGTCTTCAAAAAATACTCCAATATATTCTTCCTGGTCTGTCACTTCAAAAGTAACAAGACGAAAGCCTTGGGTACTGAGTTGGGCATCAATACGCTCGATCATGTACTTTACTACTTGAGCATCACTCATCTTCTCCCACTCCGCTTCGGGAGGAAATAAATCAGCTTCGTCTAGCCAAAAAGATTCGTTGTAAAATTCGTGAAGTCGTTGATTTACAATAGAAAGTAATTGACCTTTCTTGATCTCAATTCCCCAATGAAGATGAAATAAGACTTCTAGGGCTGCCAGCTTTCTAAGGATCAGAGTATTCAAAAGCTGCTCTTCTGCCATTTCTTCAAACTGATCGAGATTCCACCAAAATTGAAGACTTAATTCAGACTGATATTTCTGATAAAATTCGGGTCTCGTTAATTCCCGAAAGTCCTGAATCATCTTTTCCGTTGCTTCTAATTCATCAAAATTTGTTATATCAAAGATACTTGCTGAATCTTGCAGACTCCAGTCTTGTGATGTCTCTTCCTCCGAAAATAGCTTTTTAAAATTTTGCCAAGGCGAGCCGATTTTTTTCCGCTCTTCTTTGGTAGTAAATCGAACACCTAAAAAATTCATCCCACTCGCTCCTATCAAAAACTTCTTAATGTTCTAGCTGTTCTTTCACTTGCACTTCGGTTTTGAATGGCCACAATGCCAGTAGTAGTAAGATAAATATCGTACCTATTCCTAGAGCCAACACTTTGGGACTCACATCAAAAGTCCGAGCAAAAGTATAGAGTGTCAAAGCCCCACTGGAAAATAAATTTTCCATGAAATTTTGTACTGCCACTGCCCGGCCAGCTCCCATTTTGGTTTCGCCGATATGTTCATTTAATGAATTGATTGGGATCAAGTAAAGACCACCAAAAAATCCGATCAGAAACAGTAAGATTCCCAGCAAATAAATATTGGTAACCCCACTAATAATAAGTACCCCCACTCCCATCGCAAGGCCAGAAAATAGTATCCGTTTGCCTTGCCAATAGGAAATCAAACGTGGCGAAGCCAAAGCTCCGATTATGGTGCCAACTGCAACAATTCCGATTAAAATTCCAATCGGTGTATTTCCTTCTAGCATGAAAACAACCGGAATCCAGAGAAAGAGAAAGTTTTGTAGGACTCGAGTGCCCATCCAAAATACGACCGACCCATAGACAGAGAAGAAACCTCCACCGGTTCGATCAAAGAGAAAGAATTTTACATCCTGAATAAAATTCCCCATCCCTTCTCGCAATACATCAATTTTCCGAATCGGAGTCGCTGGCAAAAAGGCCGCCAACAAACTCCCCAGTCCTAGCAATCCAATTCCTACGACTGTAGCTGTTACAATTCCTTCATCGCTCAATTTACTGCCAAACACATTGCCTAAAATAATTGCAATAATTGTGCTTCCTTCTACGAAAGCGTTTCCTCGCATCAATGATTTCTCGTCGGAAGATAAAAAAGGCAAGATACCATACTTGGCAGGACTATAGAGTACGGAGCCCAAGCCAAAAAAACCGTACATCCATGCTGGATTGAGCTTGAGTAAGATTCCTAAAAAGAAAATCAATTTAAAGCCATTGGCAATAATAAATATTTTCCCTTTTGGAAATCGCTCCGCAATATTACCGGCCCAAGGCGAAATAAGCACATAAATAATAAAGTAAATGTTCATCGCAAGAGCAGTATATTCATCGACTACTCCCAGAGCATACTTGGTCACCGAAGCACTGACCAAAAAAATTGCAAGATTGTCTGCCAAAGCACTAAAGAATTGGCTCCCAATCATCGTATTAAGTGGATTAAGTTTCATATTTCATATTCTCCTTCGTTTCTAGTAACTTCTACATTATACAACAAAAAAACGACCTTTCGGTCGTTTTTTATTCATTCTAATATATGTACCGTAACCTTGCGTCGCCCAATTTGATAGGCCTCCGCCAGAGTGTCTACTGCAAGGTCAATCTTGTGCCCTCGGATTGCCCCACCTGTATCGGAAGCAATTGCATAGCCATATCCTTCAATATACATTCGAGTTCCCATGGGAATCACTCGTGGATCTACTGCGACTAGTCCCCGACGCATCGGGTGACCACTTGCGGTAATTCCAACTACTCCTGAGTCATAGGGAGTATAAGCAGTCGCTTCCATTGTAAGTACTCGATTTGAGCGAAATCCTGCTCCCGATCGACTAGGGGACATCTCGGTCATCCGCCGAACACCTTCAACTAGCATCCGGTCAGCTCGTCCTGTTTGTGCTAATCCAAGAGAACCTTGAGCTTTTTTTACAGCCAATTCGGTTTGACCACCATAAACACCATCCACGATTGCAGGATAATACCCAACCTGTGCTAATATTTTTTGTAATTGTATGACCTGATCCCCACGGCTTCCTACTGCAAGATCCCAAGCATCTTTTGGCTTAGCACTTTCAGTGTTCCCACTTGTCTGGTTTGAAGCAACTTCTTTTGCACCAGTAGTTTGGCCCCCATCAGACCCAACCATGGCAACCGTTGTTCCATCTGAAGCGACTTGTTCTGTCTGGGATTGAGCGGTTGCACTCCCAATTGTCAGCATCAGTAGGCTTATACAAAGAACAATAATTTTTTGATTTATTTTACCCAAATTGACACACCTCCCGATCGATAAGAAATCGATACATAAACATTCTAACATTTTTTCTTTCTCGTCGCAAAAGTAGCAACTTAAAACACGCTCACCCCTTCTTTCTTAACGAATCACACCCTATTTTACCCATTTACCGTGGACACTCCCGACCCACTTCCTAAAGGATTTCTACATATTTTTCATTCGAAAATACAGACTTTTTGTATAAAAAGTATCTACGAGAGCATACACACTATTAATGAGAATAAAACAACTTATTATTCGAATAAAAAAAATTGTGTTTGATTTACTCGTCAATTTTCATTAACATGGTAGTAATCGTTACTCAATAAAAAGGGGGATTAGATTATGAGTACATTGACTACCCTAGTTCACTTTAGCCCGCAAGGCTCTACATTCACCCTTGGCAATGAACTTGCTGATGGGCTTGGCTTCCCATTAAACGAAGTGATTGATCTAACAGACCCTAACCTTGTTCCCAAAAATATAACTAGAAATCAAATGGCGATTTTCACAATACCTGTGTATAGTGGGCGAGTTCCGAGTCTTGCAATAGAGAGAATCAAAAAACTTCGAGGCGACTCCACACCTTGCATTCTTCTGGCAGTCTACGGCAATCGTGATTTTGATGATGCTCTTCTTGAACTTTATGACACCGTAAAAGAACAAGGATTTCAGCCAATTGGAGCTGGAGCATTTATCGCTGAACATACTTTCTCTCAGCAAATCGGGACAAATCGTCCGGACTCAGCCGACTTAGAGCAAGTGGCACTTTTTGCACAAAAAGTCTTGAAACAATTCGAGGATAAAAAAACTCTTCAAAAAGAAAATATCCGAGGAAACTTTCCCTATAAACAAGTATCAAAAACCCCAATCGCCCCACTTGTCAAAGACTCTTGCATCGCCTGCGGGCTTTGCGCGGCAAAATGTCCTGCTGAAGCAATTCCAGAATCAAATTATAAAGAAACCATTCTCGACAAATGTATTCTCTGTGCTCGCTGCATTCAAATCTGCCCTACACAATCTCGTTTCTTGCCTCCCCAATTTCTCGACAAGGTACAAGAAATGCTTAGCAAAACTGCACTTGAGCGAAAAGAACCTGAATTCTTCTTTTAGATAAAACGCCCTCATTTCCTTTTGGAAGCGAGAGCGTTTTCTTTTATATTTACCAATATTTACCACGATTAAGGCGCCACCATGAAAAAGAAATTAGCGCTTCCTCCTTCTCCTTATTTCTCTTTCCCACTTCACCATAAGTAACAAATTTTTCGCTTTTCCCAGTTAAACGATTCCCCATTTCGCCATTTACAATCCAATATTGATAACTAGCTCCTTCTTCTGATTTTTCAGTCAAACTCGGCATCAAAGAATAATATTCCTCCCCCTTAGGAGCAAGCAATTCTATTAACGTTGGAATAATTTGAATCTGATTTCCCACATTTCCCGCTGGAAACATTTCTTTTCGAATACCTGGTCCATGAATAATCAGGGGAACAGTCTCCCGTTCCCACATTGTGAGCAAACTCTCCATCTCGGTTCGAGTCCCATGGTCTCCAACTACAATAAATAAACTATCCGGATATTTTTCTTTCATTACAGTTATGAAGCGCTTGATTTCTCGATCTGCATACCAAAAATGCCCTAATCGGTTAATTAATTTTTGATCATTTTGCAACTCTACTGGTAAAGCTCCTTTTAATCGCTCTTGATCAAATCCTTCTTTTTTTACATCAATCGAAAAAGGCGGATGATTTGCAGTAGGTAAAATCACATGAAAAGTTGTTGTTGTTTCTGGAACTGCCCCTAAAATGTAATCAAAAAATTCTTGATCTTTAATCCCCCATGCATTGTCACTTTTAATTCCCATTTGCCCACTACCATGAAATTCATTAAATCCTTGGGCAATCGTGTACTTCTCAACTTGGTGCCAGCTTCCTGGACCACCGTACCAAAAATGAGTTTGATAACCTAATTTTTCCATTTGTGGGGCAATCGCTGTTTGAAATGCTCCCGAATAGCTTTCGGGTAGATAAGTAGCAGCCTCTTGGAGCCCTAATATTCCGCTCGTCATCCCCACTACAGCATAGTGAGTAAAGCTTCCTACGGGCAGGATATTATTGATTTGAGCAGTATTTGGTAAGTCATTTATTGAACCCATCCCATCAGCTAAATGCCAATTATTATATTTATCTAACAAAGGCCATTTGCCATAGCTTTCACCAATAATAAGAAAGATATGCTGAGGTTTTGGAATTTTAGCTCCTCCTGCTTTACGCAGTAAATAACTATCAATTTGATTCGAATTTATCGATTCTTTTGAATTTATCAGCTTACCATACTTGATCATTTGAGTTGAATCAAGTTTCAGTTGAATCGAATTATGTGCAGCTTTATACTGAGCTTTTGCACGAATAAGTGCTTGTACTTCGTCTAAAATTGTTTCATTCAAAAATTCACTAGAAGTTTGAGCAATATTTTCCCACCGTAGGCGATCACCAGAGGAAAATGCCCCTCCGTAACGGCAAAGCAAAAATAAGCCCACGACAATAAGTAATGAAAGGATTCGTAAGAATGGATTTTTATTAGAAAAATCCATTCTTGGTATTTGATTTATCAAAATCCAAATTTTATAATCAAAAACAAACAAAACAAATCCCGCAACTACGATAGTCAGCCAAGTATCCCAAGAGCCAATACTGACAAGAAGAGAGAAAATGTTTTCATTAATTCCTTCAAACAGATTACTATTATAGTTACTCTGAAAATTATTGTAATAAGGGAATCTGCCTAAAAATAATAAAATCATCACTGGTAAACATAAATAAACAAAATAATTACGTAGCTTCTCACCAGAAGGGAATAGAACAATAACAGCCCCCAAAAGGCTCGGGATCAATAGAGTCATCAAACTCATTCGTGTTCCTAAAAATAAGGCTTTTAAGACTTCACCCCTATCATTTGGAACATATTCGGAATAAAAACAGAAAAACAATATCCGCTCCAATAAAAAGAGAATAGAGAAAAACAACACCAAACGAACCCATTCTTGCCAAAATTTATCCCAATAGGAAAATATTCTTTTCATCATCCACCACTTTCATTAAGCCTCTGCCCACTGGGAGTAGTCAAATAAAAAAGCTTAACTGCATTATACCCCCTATAGCCTATATGTCTTTTGGCTTTCATATTCAACCTTAGTATAAGAGGTCTCCTTTTATCACCCGCCACCAAGAATAGGTCAGCACAGCTTCTTCCCAGTTTAAGTTTCTTTCTACTTTTTCATATAAATCAGGTGGATCAGTCTGTTTATCCAATCGTCCGCCCAAGATACGATTCTTCATCCAATACTCGCTATTTACTGCTTGGTCATTTTTTTGAGTCAAACTTGGTAGAAGTGAGTAGTATCCAAAATTCTTCGGAGCAATCAATTCGATAAGAGTTGGAATAATCTGAAGTTGACTAGCTGTATTTTCTGGAAGGAAAAGCTCTTTTTTTACTCCTGGTCCGCTAATTACAATTGGTATGGTCATACGTTTTATGAGACCTGTTTGACTGTCTAAGTTAAAGCGAGTCCCATGATCCCCTGTCAATATAAACAAACTATTTGGATATTTTCCCCGCATTTTTTCTACAAATGTTGCCATTTCTTGATCTGCATACCAATAATGACCCAATTGGTCAATCAGTCGCTGATTTTTTTGCTGTTCTGGAGTCAGATGTTTTTTGATTTCTTCAATTGGAAATCCTTCTTTGATATAGTCAATCTGATAAGGTGCATGATTCGAGGTTGTTAAGATCACATTCACTGTAGCTGCAGCTCCATCAAATTCTTCGGCAATCCCCTCATAAAGATCATGATCTGATATACCCCAGACACTTCGTTTCCCAGTTTTATTAAGTCTTCCCATCCCATAAAATTGATTAAATCCTTGAGCGAGAGTAAATCGTTCGATTTCTTCCCAGGTCTCAGGACCTCCATACCAAAAATTACTTTTATAGCCCAGCTTCGCCATTTGACTCGCTAACCCAGTTTCATAGACTTCCGAGTAACTTCGTTTTTGAAATTGTGGGCTTTGTTTACCATCAGCCAAGCCGATTACCACCGACTGAAGTCCCATTGGCGTGAAGGGACCATTGGGGAGCACTTCTGAAATCCAGATGCTATCCTTCCTTTGGAGAATTTCTTTCATTCCAGTTGCCAATTTTAATTCTCTATACTCTGAAAGCAAAGGCCATTCACCTTGACTTTCTCCTAAAATAATAAAAATATGTTGAGGTTTCGGAATTTTTTCTCCCTCTGATTTCCGGTAAATGTAGGAAGATATTTTGTCCATATTCTGATCCAGCAAACTAGAATTGGGTTGCAATTCTCTTACCAATGATTTCATTTGCTCTGGGTTTGTCGTTCTAGTCGTCGTCTTGATTACTATTTTTCTCTGCTGCCAAGCTCGATAGCTCGCTTGTACCCCATCTAAAATAGATTCATTTAATACATCGTTCGAGACCACTGCATAGTTTTCCCAGTGAAGAGACTTTCCATAAGTAAGACTGCCACCGAATCGACAAAATATGGCTAAGATAACAATAGCCGGAACAAGGAGAATAGTAGCATTTCTTTTCGTTTGGAAAGGTAAAACTTCAATTTTAGTTGCCAACGAATCTTTCATCCACCATTGCCATAGCTTACAAGTAAAGAAATATAAAATAAAAAAACCAATAAAAAGACCAATAAAAGATTTATTGGCAAAAAAAGTCTTACTCAAGTCTGTCCATTTTTCATCTAAACCTTGGAAGAGTAAATAATTAAAACCTGTGTTGAAATAATAAAAATATGGAATCGAAGCAAAACCGAGAAACAAGGTAATTCCAATCCATAAATTTATGATTCCTTTTGCAAGCCTTTCCCACAGCTTAAACCGACCAAATAGAAGCACTGGAATTCCGATCAAAATCGCCCATAGTACTCCACCAATACCAGCACTTTTCAAATTAATGCGCACCCCATACCACAGCATGTTAATAATCTCGCTCGCTGGAGCTTCGCTCCACTGGGAGAAATAAAAGAATAAAAAAATGAGTCGGAGCAAACTTAAAAGAGCCAGAAAAAAGAGAAGTACTTTTACAAACTGATAATTAAAAGCTAACCACCGATTAAAAAATTTTTCCACATTTTTACCTCTTATCTAAAACTTCATTTCATTATGTAGTCATATTATACAATAAATTTAACATCAATTTTGAGATTCGCTCTGGACTTTTATTTTTTTCAAAAAAAAGTTATAATCGAAAGGAAATATCTGAAAAGTAAAGGAGTATATTATGAAATTTTCTAAATCCCTTTTTCTATTATTCATTTTGCTAATCGCTTTCTCGGCTACAGGGTGTGCTAAAGAAACAACGGTTGCTGTTTTCGAGACAAATATGGGTAATTTTACCATTCAGCTTGAAGCAGATAAAGCACCCAAAACTTCAAAAAACTTTATCGATTTGGTTCAAAAAAATTATTATTCTGGTGTCACTTTCCACCGAGTCATTGATGGCTTTATGATCCAAGGCGGCGACCCCACTGGTACAGGTCGTGGTGGTCCTGGCTACCAAATTGAAGATGAATTTCATTCTGATTTAACCCACAGCGGAGAAGGAATTCTCTCTATGGCAAATGCAGGACCCAATACAGGAGGATCTCAATTTTTTATTACTCTTGGCCCTACCCCCCATTTAGATGGACGTCATGCAGTATTCGGAAAAGTGATCGAAGGAATATCAGTGGTCCGAGCAATCGGCAAAGTTCCTACAGGTCAAGCAGACAAGCCATTAGTGCCAGTTGTAATCAAAAATATCAAAATCGAAAAACGTTGATTTTTCCACAATTTTATCCAAAAAAGTCTTTTCATCTAATTTTAATTAATTTATGAATTAATTAAAATTAGATGAATTTATAAATTTACTATTCAAATTTTTGATGATAAAATGAATTTGTAGTCACATTGATTATAAATTTGAAAAGTAGGTGTTTATTATGAAAAAACTTGGTTTACTTTCATTAATTCTCTCCTTATTTATCCTAACTGGGGCGACTGCTTTTGCAGCAGATCCAGTCAAGCTTACACCAAACCCAGCTGCTTCTTTCAGCGTATTAGCAGGCGTAGAAGACGATATTGATCAAGGCTATTCACTCAGTCTCTTCAAACGAATTTTGGTAACTGCTGATTTAGAAGATATGATCAAATATGACGCTACAAAAACTGGATTTACTCTTTTTGCTCCTACCGATCAAGCTCTACGCAATGATTTGACGTTAAAACGACGGCAAGAATTGCTAACAAACAAAGAAGCTGCTCGCTATTTTGTTATGTTTCACATGACTTCAGGGAAAAATTCGGTGGATGATCTCACTGCCTTATCAGGGAAAGAACTCATGAGCATGAGCAAAACAGCTCTTTCGGTCACTTCTGCAACTTCCAGTGTCACTGGAAAAATACGATTGATCATTAATGGTGCAATTAACCTTGCCGGTCCTTTTGAAGGAACGAATAATGTTAATGTTTATATTATTGATACAGTAGTAACTCCTTAATATCATTTTTCTAAAAAGCTCTATCTACTTAAGGGTAGATAGAGCTTTTTAAGTTGTCCTCCTAGGGACAACTTTGCTGTCACTTTTCTCGTTAAAAAGTAGCTCTTGCTTCTTATTAATGATTGCTGACCTTTTTCTCTTTACAAAACCATTTGTAAATTTATGTAAAATTCCCTATAATACAAAGAGTTAGTCCTTCAAGTGAGAGGAGATTTTTGATGAACTATTTATCTCGGAGTGTACGTTTTCTTCTTGTCTTTCTTTTACTTCTATCCTGTAGCGCTACTGCTTCTATGGAAGAGCCTACCAAAGAATCCACAGAAGAAGTAAAAAAACTGGAGAAAAAAAAGGAAACACTCCAGTGGGAAATAAACTCTTTGGAGAAAAAAATCGCTACACTAAAATCAGAAGCGAATCAGTTACCTCAAAAAAAAGTAGCCCCCCTTTCAACGGAAGCTGTAAAAGCGGCACCAAAGGTGCAACCGGCTATTGAAAAATCAAAAGAGTCGGGCTTTGTTTACTGGAATCCAAATGCTCGCCGTCAAACTTCAGTGGGCCCAGCAGTGGCGAAATCACCAGCAGTAGCTCCTGCTCAGAAAAGCGAGTCCCCAAAAGTACTTGCTCCCAAGAAGCCTACTTATAATCCTCTACTAGAAGCTCGGTCTGCTATTGGAGCCAAACTTTTCTCGGTGGAAGGCTTTCAAAGAATTTTGATCAATGCGGATTTGAAAGATATGATCGCCTATGATCCCAAAGGATTTACCATCTTTGTACCAGTAGATGATGCAATGCTAAAAGGAATTTCTTCTGAGCGAGTAAAAGAACTTCTTCAATCAAAAGAAAAAGCCCAATCTTTCTCCATGTTTCATATTCTCAAAAACCAACGTTCTTTCACTGATTTAAAATCTCTCCATGGCACTTGGATCGATAGCGTCAATGGGATGACCACCTACTTTACAGTAGTTAATAGTAATGAAGGTGAGCATTTACTTGTAAATGGATCTAAAATTATCGGTGGTCCTTTTAAAGGAAATAATGTGACCATTTATATTGTAGATAGTGTCCTAACTCCATAAAAAAATAGTTAAAGCGTATTTGGAATCATTTCCGAATACGCTTTTTGCTTTTCTTGACTACTCAAACAAACAACCTTATAATTAAAGAAGAGTTGTTTGATCTAAGGAGGACTTTATGATTCAATTTCAACACATCAACCACCAGTATCCCTCAGGCGAAAAAGTAATTCATGATCTTTCTCTCACCATACCAGAAGGAAAGCTCATCGCACTTATTGGCCCCAGTGGAGCTGGTAAAAGTACTTTGCTCAAAATGGTCAATCGATTGGTAGAACCTACTGAAGGAACTATTTTTGTAGATGGAAAAAATGTAAACGATGTAAATCCAGTGGAGCTTCGTCGACACATGGGATATATCATTCAACAAATTGGTCTTTTACCTCATATGACTATCTGGGAAAACGCAACATTAGTTCCTCGGCTTTGCAAAATGGCTGAGTCAGAATGGAAAGATCGAGTCGTCGAATTAATGGACACCATTGGTCTGCCTTTTGCCGAATATGGCGATCGTTATCCAACTCAGCTTTCCGGTGGACAACAACAACGTATTGGTGTCGTAAGAGCCTTAGCCTCAAACCCACCAATCATTCTGTTGGATGAACCCTTTAGTGCTTTGGACCCAATCAGTCGAGAGCAATTGCAAGAAGAAACGCTACGGCTCCAACAAAAGTTCAAAAAAACAATGATCTTAGTAACCCACGATATTGACGAAGCCCTAAAAATGGCTGATCAAATTTGTATTTTAAAAAAAGGACGAATCATCCAATTTGATACTCCCGAGATACTTCGCTCAAAGCCAAGAAATGAATTTGTTCGACAGTTTATCGGTGAAGAGCGTCTTCATAATCAGCGTTCGTTAAAAGACGTCCTCGTAGCTCCCGTAACGATCAATTCTTATCAACGTCTTTGGGAAGGACTCTTGCGGCTCCAGCGCCGCCGAGTAGATACTTTGGTTGTTGTGGATGATAACGGAACTTACCAAGGAGTAGTGACTCTCTGGGATTTAGAAACTCACCGCAAAGAAGACGATACCATAAAAATTTCCGAATTAATGCGAGAGGATTATCCTACTTTAACCGAATCTACCGATCTTAACACAGCGATCTCAGTACTAAGAAGTCAAAATCTTTCTTCCCTCCCTGTGCTAAGCGAAAAGAACAAACTCGTAGGCGTTTTGACTCGAGCTGGTTTGATTGAGATGATTGCCGACGAAATGGCTCCAGTAGAAGGAGGTGGTGGGAATGAAATTGGTTAATCTTTTTTTACAACGAAAAAGCGATCTCTTTGATTCTCTTTTGATTCACATCGAAATGACATTGATTGCAGTAGCGATTGCAACATTGATCGCAGTACCTCTTGGAATTTGGCTAGCCAAGCATAAAAAATATGCCGAGCTCATCATCGGTTTTACCAGTCTAGTACAAACCATCCCCAGCCTTGCCTTACTCGGTTTTATGATTCCTCTTTTTGGAATCGGCAAAGAACCTGCCCTCATCGCCCTTGTGCTTTACGCTCTTCTCCCGATCCTTCGAAATACCTACTTAGGGATTTCTGAGGTAGGTTCCGCCTATATTGAAGCAGGAGTTGGGATGGGAATGACCCGTTGGCAACTTCTCTTCATGGTACAGCTCCCCATCGCTTTTCCGGTCGTATTGGGTGGAATCCGAACATCAACTGTATGGACTGTTGGTGTCGCTACTCTTGGTGCCTTAGTTGGAGCTGGAGGGTTAGGAGACTTTATCTTCCGTGGAATTGCTACAGCCAATAGTGAGTTAATCTTACTCGGAGCAATCCCAGCGGCCTTGCTCGCTTTGTTCTTTGATTTTCTATTAGGTCAAATTGAACAAAGAAAAAAAATACCTACCCGTTAATATTAGGAGGAGGTTACCATGAAAAAACTTTTCTGGATTGCCCTATTCTCTTTTGCCTTACTACTCACTGGTTGTAGCTCAAGCAATAAAAATCAAATAACAATTGGTGGAAAAAACTTTTCCGAACAAGATATTCTTGTAGAAATCCTTAAACAAACAATTGAAGGAAATTCAGATATTAAAGTCGTACCGAAAGCCTTTCTCGGTGGAACCAGCGTTGTGGCTGCCGCTTTAGACAAAGGGGATTTGGATATCTATGTCGAGTATACCGGGACGGCTCTGCTTCATATCTTAAAAGAACCGTTGGAAACAGATCCGGACAAGGCTTACAAAATTGTAAAAGAGGGATATAAAGCCAAGAAAAATATCCTTTGGCTCAATCCGCTGGGCTTTAACAACACCTACGCGATCACCATGAGAGCAAGCCAAGCAGAACAGCTGAAAATTAAAACCATCAGTGATCTAGTCCCCTATGGGCCAAAATTTTCCATCGCTTCCGATGCAGAATTTGCCGAAAGACCCGATGGGCTCCAAGGGATGGAAAAAGCTTATAATATCAAGTTTTCAAAAGCTAGCTCTATGGATGCAGGACTCATGTATGGTGCAATCCAAGACAATCAAGTTGACACCATAGCTGCTTTTGCCACCGATGGCCGTATTCCTGCTTTTAAGCTCAAAGTCCTCACTGATGATAAGCACTTCTTCCCCCCTTACCAAGCAGCTCCTATCATTCGGACAGATACACTCACCAAATACCCTCAATTAGAAGGGATTCTTAATAAATTAAGTGGAAAATTAACAGACCAAGAAATGGCGAGTCTAAATGCTCAGGTTGATTTAGACAAAAAATCACCGAAAGAAGTGGCCGAAAAATGGCTCAAAACCCAAGGGATAATCAAATAAAAAAACGAGAAGCAATTTGCTTCTCGTTTTTTTTAAAACATTTCCTGCATCTTAGGTATGCTATCTTCGGGCCCCACAAGAACGAGCCAATCCCCTGCTTCGAGTCCCACATCAGGCCCAGGCGATACAATGAATTCCTCTTTGCGTCGAACCGCCACTACAGTGGCACCAGTAGCTTGCCAGAGTCGCAATTGTCCAATGGTCTTGCCAACAATCTTAGTCTCTGCTTTAATTTGAATCTCAAAGGGGCGGTAAGGAACCAAAGTGCTGGCCCGAGGTGAGCGATTGGCAATTTCTTCCACCATTTGATAAAATTTCTGATCAATCCGTTTCTTCTCAGCTACCAGCGCATCAAAATCTTCCCAAAAAGAATGGACTGGCTTTGATGCATCCCATTCGGCAAGAAAAAGCTTTGCTTTTTCTTTGGAAACCACTTCAATTTCTTTTCCTCTAGAAACCTCAACCGCTCCAGCCTCTCGTAGCAAAGCAATGGCTTTACGAATTGTTTCTGGGGACACTTGATATTGACTTGCCAGCACAGTACGGCCAGAAA
Source organism: Halesus radiatus (assembly GCA_022606495.2). NCBI lineage: Eukaryota > Metazoa > Arthropoda > Insecta > Trichoptera > Limnephilidae > Halesus > Halesus radiatus. The sequence goes on along the minus strand of JAHDVE020009917.1, from coordinate 4,199 downwards.
CCTTTGCTCCGATAGAAAGTTCTTCTTCGCCAATTCTGCGAGCAATGTCTACTGCAATAGAATAATAAAACGATGTCATTCCTCCTGCTATGATGTGCCAGCCTCCTTTATTTTCAGAACAAATCTCAAAATTTGATAGTATTTCCATTATAACATAGAAAAAAGCTTTCGAAAAAATTCAAAGCTCTTCTCCGTTTATTCTTCTATTCTTTTTCCTTCAAAATATTGATATTTTTTATCTTTTCCATATTTATAACTGGTTTCTAAAAAAGTCTCTGGATCAGCTCCTTCGATCCGCTTTTCTTCATAATAAACATGATCCTTATCTTTCGAGTATTCTCCATGAAGTCTTGTAAAGCTTTTCGGATCAGAGCCAATTAATCGCTTTTCTCTAAAATAAGCTGCATTTTTATCTTTTGAATAATAATGATCTACAACCTCAAAAGTAGCCCCATCGGTTCCTTCAATTTTCATCCCAAAGCAATAGGCATTTTCATCATCTTTTGCATGAATCGTACCACCATTTAAAAGTACAATCGTTTCGGGATTGGCTCCTGCGAGAAGTCGGTCACCATACCACACCTTATTTCGATCAACAATGTAGAATTGTGCTAATTGCCGAACTGTTTGACGGTCTACTCCCTCAATAGGACTACCGGACCGATAAACATCCTTCTTGTCCACAAAATAAGCATCCCCAAGTTGCTTAAAGCTTTTGGTATCCGCTCCTTCAACTATTTTTTTATAATAATAGACATGATTTTTATCTTTTCCCCAATCGTAGCTGTACTCCTTATAGGTAGCCACATCAATTTCAGGTATCATCACCCCTTGGTAAAAAAGATGATCTCTATCTCGACAAGTATCATTAAACTGATCTAAAATCCGAAAACTGTCCACATCAATTCTTTCTACTTTGGTACTACCATAATAAAGATTCTGTTTATCTCTTGAATAAGGTGCTTCCTTCAAGATTTGAAAGCTTTTAGGCTCTGCATCTTTTAGTACAACCTCACCACAATACACTTGGCTTTTATCTTTTGAATAAAGAAAATTAATAACCCGAAAACTCCCTGGATCCGAGCCAACTCGGGCTCTCCCTTTGTAATAAACCCGATATTTATCTTTTGCATAAACTCCTCTTGAATCGATCTTTGCTAATACGTCAAATGTATTTTCATCCACTCCGGCAATTCGATTTCCGTTTAAGAAGATACCATTTTTATCTTTTGAGTATATATTTACGTGTAATCCCCAGTAATCTTCTTGGTGAACCGAAATCAATTCAAAGGTAGCAGCATCAATTTCTGAATTTTTTTTACCAAAAATATAAAGATTGTTCTTGTCTTTTGCATAACCTTGAAAAGCCGCATTGCCCGTTTGAGGTAAAATGACAAAAGTCTCCCGATCAATTTCTGGAGCCGCAACTCCCCCATAATAGATTTGTTTTTTATCCTTCGCATATTGAAAACCAATAATTTCAAAAGAGTCTGCATCGATCATAGATATTTTTGCATTTCCAAAATATATCCCATCTTCTTTCTTTTCGTATTGGGGAATATAAATACTTAACGCCTCTGCTATAGGATTGGCAAAAAAACAGAAAAAAATTGCAAGGATCAACATTCTATACATAAATATGCTCCATTCCTACTCTGTTATTTTTATCATTATACTAGATTTAAAGAACTATCACTAGATTAATTAGAAAAGTAGCTCATAAAAAAAGTGACTTCAAAATCTGAAGCCACTTTCTAAATCACTCTATTCTGTTATTTCACTCCACCCATATTGATGGTTCTTATCTTCTACCTTTGGGTCTTTCAAGACCTCAAAAGAAGCCACACCAAGACCCTCTAGTAACTTTCCATTCTAATACAAAACATGAATTTCGTCAGAGAAGCTAATCTTGCTTAAAATTTAAAAAGTTTTTTCCTGCTATTTTATTTCCATAGATCAACCAAAATCATAGTTTGCTCTCTTCCAGGCCCTACTGATACGATTCCAACTGGAATTCCAGTAACTTCAGCGAGTCTTTCTAAGTAAGTACGGGCTTGGGCTGGAAGTTCTTCATAGGACCGAGCTTCGCAAGTAGAAGTCAGCCAGCCTTCAAATTCTTCATAAACTGGCACTACTTTGCCAAGTCCTTTCAAAGAGGCAGGCATTCCTTTATAAGGTTTTCCATCCATTGTGTAGCCTACGCACATTTTTATCATTGGAAGTTTGTCCAAGATATCCAAACGGGTGATTGCCATGTAATCCATACCACTGACTCGCCCTGCATAACGAACTACCATCGCATCAAGCCAGCCACAACGACGAGGACGTCCTGTCACTGTACCAAATTCTTGACCTTCTGCACGAAGAAATTCGCCAATTTCATTATCTTGTTCTGTTGGGAATGGGCCTGCTCCAACTCGAGTCGCATAAGCTTTCACTACCCCAACGACTTTATCGATCTTGCTTGGACCAACTCCGGCTCCTACGCAGGCACCACCAGCAATCGGATGAGAAGAAGTCACATAAGGATAAGTCCCATGGTCTAAATCCAAAAGAGTCGCTTGAGCTCCTTCAAATACAATTTTGTCGCCTCGGTCGATCGCATCATTGAGTACTTCTAGGGTATCGGTCACGAAAGGACGAAGGAAGTCCGCATAAGCTTGATAGTTTTTCAAGATTTCATCATGATTCAATTCGGTGTAGCCATAGCTATCCTTTAGGTGCTTTGATTTCTGATCAAAAATTCGGCGAAAAGTGGTAGGAAAATCTTCTTGATCCATCAAATCACAAATCCGAATACCGATACGGGCATTTTTGTCCATGTAGCAAGGGCCAATTCCATTTTTCGTAGTGCCGATTTGGTCGTCCCCTTTAGCTTCCTCTTCCAAGATATCTTGGGCTTTATGCCAAGGAAATACCACATGAGCTCGATCAGAAATACGCAGAGCCGCCACATCGACGCCTTTGTCCGTCATTCCTTGGATTTCTTTAATCAGGTGGGCCGGATCAATGGCTGTGCCATTTCCGACAATACAAAGTTTATCTTTATATAAAATTCCTGATGGAAGTAGCTGAAGTTTGTAGGAAATTCCATTTACGACTACTGTATGGCCTGCATTGCTTCCCCCTTGGTAGCGAACTACTCCATCAGCTACTTCGGCTAAATAATCAACGATCTTCCCTTTGCCTTCGTCACCCCACTGAGAACCCATAATTACTACTGTAGACATAATAATTCCTTCTTTCTCTCCACTCTTATAAACCAAAACGACTATAAATCACATCCACATGGCGAAATAAATAATCTAAGTCAAAGCATTCGGCCACTTCGTCCGAAGTCATGAATTTTTGAATGTCCTGATCATTTTGACAGCCCGCTTTGAAGTCTTTCCCTTCTTGCCAACAAGCCATTGCGTTTCGTTGTACCCATCGGTAAGCTTCTTCACGAATTGCTCCTTTGGCCACCAAGCTCACAAGAATTCGTTGGCTAAAGAAAAGTCCCCCAGTCAACTCAATATTTTTCATCATTCGGTCTGGGTAAACTAGAAGTTTGTCCACTAATCCAGTGGTCAGATGGAGCATATAATCTACAGTGATACTGCTATCTGGTAGAATCACTCGCTCTACTGAAGAGTGGCTAATATCCCGCTCATGCCAGAGAGCTACGTTTTCCAAAGCCGCTTGAGCATTGGAGCGTACCAGCCTTGCCAAACCACAAATCCGCTCACAAGTGATTGGATTGCGTTTGTGAGGCATAGCAGAGGAACCTTTCTGTCCTGCATGGAAAAATTCTTCCGCTTCTCGCACTTCAGTCCGCTGAAGATGACGAATTTCCAAAGCGATCTTTTCGAGTGTAGCAGCAACAATTGCTAAGGTAGTGAAATACTCGGCGTGACGATCTCTTTGAATAATCTGAGTGGAAATCATCGCAGCCTTCAAGCCCATTTTTTCGCACACATACTCTTCAACTTTTGGTGAAATATTGGAGTAAGTGCCTACTGCACCAGAAATCTTTCCTACCGCTACCGTCTCACGGGCTTGCTCCATTCGCCGAATATCTCGCCGCACTTCCGACAGCCAGAGAAGACATTTCAAGCCAAATGTGGTTGGCTCTGCATGAACACCATGAGTTCGCCCCATTTGTGGAGTCTTGCGGTGAGCGATTGCCTGCTTTAAAAGAGCCTGGTCTAACTTTTGAA